>MASP02000674.1:0-80992 GCA_001693025.2 Colletotrichum lindemuthianum | reverse complement strand
CACAGTAAAAGTGGAACCACAATTACCAGTTAGTAACTGTGGGCTATAAGGCCTTACGACACTTTACCAGATGGCTGGTTTTCGTGTGTAAGAAAGACGAACGGAACCTGTACGTTCAGCTTCCGTATGATGCTCGCGGCGAGAAACGTCTTGCCTAGCTCTCGTCAGGACGAAACAATATTGGCAAGGAATTTCAGTTCCTACCTGATCCTGGGATTCCATGCAACCAAAGGCACCGAGTCGAATGGTCTTCGGTGTCAAGCCATTTCACAAACTCAGGCTTCTTTTCCAGCCATGTTCCGGAATCCACCGTGCTTTGCTCTAGGATTTGTGCCAATCGGGTGTCGTAAAACTGGGGTGAAAACTGAGCTATGGCGTTCGTAAAATTTTGATTGTCGCGGAACTCTTGCTCTTTCTCATACTCCTCCATTGCAAGCTTACGAGCTTGACTCTCTTGTATGATATTTTCCAATGTGACATGATCCACCATGAGACCTCTGTGCCGCTTGATGTTATCTTGCACGACGGCAATCTTTCCCCGGATCTTGGGCCAGAGCGACTCAAGGAAGATATTCCGATCTGTACATCCTGTTTCAGCGACATCTAATGTGTTCCCAGTAGGGTATGGCTTACTCCGATTGGCAAGAAAGTTCAAGAGTATGGCGTAGAAGTCGAGTATATCGACATAAAAGAGTGACAAGACCCGCCTAACCTGGACGTTTTGATCGAACAATGTGGCGTATTTCTGGAATACGGGCAACATGTCTCCAATGTCTGCGAGAACTGTGACCACCTTGTCGAACGCTGTGATGACAGAGCTGGCAATCTGCCGGCCAATGTGAGTATCGATGTCTCATTTTGGATGATGGCAGCCATTACCTGAAGGAGGAGTTTAAGAGGGCCCTGATAAGATAATTCCACGCGTCAGTGACTCAACAAGCCTTCCATCACGGTGCCCTGGATTTGCTCACCCAGATAAGGCTCAAGATGTCGGCCTTCGCCTGTACAAACACCTCCACAACTGCGGCATATTCCTTAAGGCCGTTGATGAAAGGTGCCAGCTTGTTCAACCCACGTAGGGTTCTTGAGCGGGATTGTTCCTTTTGGATGGCATCCGTGGCATCATAGACGTCTTCGATGGAGTGAATGCGTGAAAAGTCGTATTTTGTCGGATTAGCAAGACTTTTGAGGAAATCTTCCTTGGCAGACCTGAAGGCTTCTTCAAGCCAAGGCGAAGGATCTGCTGCCATGGCGATTCCGCAGCTGCTAGTGAGATCCGCTGTCGCTTTGAAAGATGCGATGAACCTACAATCGCTGTTCGCTGTTGACGGTGGAATGGCGCAAGCGGATGAACTCCTTTTGTTTGGCAGGACGGGTGCGCCTGTCAGCCTCATGCGGGGGCAATGCACTCGACATTTATGTTGGGCGTTTTCTCATCACGTCAGAAATAGCATCAGGCTGCAGCAATGCCCAATCGTACGTCAACAGCGGCACCAGCATGTAGATCCCGCAGATAGAAGTTAGCACTGTGAACCAGCCTGTCATCCGGGATGCAGGAAAGATGACACACATTGTTGACCATTAGGTTCGTTTTCATCTTCATCGTCGTTGTTCACCATCATCGGCGTAGGCGGCGTCGTCGTCTTCGTCGTTCCCATTGCTACAGCTAAAACCAGGCAGGCCAATCGTCTTGCTCGTGCCAATTTTTACAACCGGGATTGGGTAGATGTGAGAGGCCATTGATTCTGGTTGCCAGACGCCACCCCTCGTCCTCACAAGGGTGTGGCGGTGGCAGTGCCATAATGCCAATGGGCGCGCGCATATTTGGCGAGGCATAATCAAGTTCTTACGCTTGAGTGGCATGCAGAGGGGAGGGGGGAGAAAACCCATTACTCTCATCGTCGCTAGTATGAGACGACTACACGTGGAGGCCATGTACTGCAAGATTGGGACCTACTCCGTGAAATAGTCAAGTAATCTGTTGTTGTTTGGCTGGACATGGCTACGAAAAACCCTGCAACAACAGACCAGGCCAGAACACGAATGATCTAGTTGAACAAGTCCCTCCACATCTCTTTGAAGCCATAATGTGGCGTTCTCGAGTCGTAAATCTTCGCCGACGAACCCTCCTTACTGAACCGGTCGAATATGGCAGCTGGTCCGGCAACGGATGTATCGAACAACGTTTTCGACGGTCTCGTCGCTCGCTCCCTGATTGTTTCTGCAACCAAAGGCGCCACGTCCGCGTAGCATGCCGCGAGCTCACGTTCCAGCGAAACGTAGGGCTTCTTCGCGAGCTCGGGTGCCATTAGGTTGTACGACCGCGTGATGGCGTTGATGTTCTCGATAGCCAGGGCCAAGTATGCACGCTCACCCTCGAACCAGTCGGTATCACGAAACGGCGGCGGGAGAGGTTTTGTTGGTTCGGACGGTGCGGGGGATGCATGTTCGGAAGCTGAGACGTCGGTCTGCTGGCGCGTAGCCAAGACGACGTCGTCCGTCACATCCGTCCGCACTGGTGCGCTGGCCAGGCTTCGCTTGCGCGGGTTGTGCAGCTGCTCGGAGCGGGCGTACTCTTCCGCGCGGCGCATCTGTTCGTCCAAGGTGCCACCTCTACTGGCAATCATACGCGCGACATGCCTCTTCCAGTCGTTGCGCAACCTTGCCCTGAACACGCCTGCAACCTTGACAAGGTCCTGCTGCTTTTCGATCCACGGTGGAACAATTTCCTGTCTCTTGATCATCTTGTTCATTATGTATTCGGTCGTGTCGATGAATGGGTTGTCCGCCCTCGCGTCTCTTTCGACTCCTTTGCCGCGGGGGATGTGCTTAAATTGCCCACGCGCGATGGCATCCTCTATCCTCTCGTTTGCCAGCGACGCAAGACCGGAAATGGTGTTCGGTAATGCCCTTGCAGCGGGGCCAAAGCGATCGCGCAATTCCTTCCTCGTCGTCTCCTTCTCTTCATCGCTCAATCCCTGCTTGTCCTTTATACCCAGTCCCACGTACGTCGAGGCTCGATCGCGGGCATTCGCGGCTCGCTGACCCGCGGTGACCTTCGGTGCCTGTCCTATCCTCATGTCGACCGGTGGTATCTGGTACTGGCCCCGCAGCTCGGGCTTGAGCGGTTTCTTCGCGTCGTTGAGCATGCGCAAGACGTTGTCGGACTGCGACTCCTGGCCGGTCCAGGGCTGCGCTGTTGCCATTGAGCGAGTGCCCTCGCCCGCCACGTTAGGCATGTCGGCTTCGGCAAAGGCGGAGGCGAACTCGGATCGAAAATGGGCAGTCTTGACTTTGTCAAGGAGTCGTTCTTTCAGCTCGGCGTCGATACCAGCGTCCTCGACCGCGCGACGACCGGCGCGACCGCCCGACAGTAGAGCATCTTCCGTCGCTTCCTCGAGCCTGCGTGACATAGCGCCCTTTTCCTTCTTTGGTTTATCGCTCTTCTGGTCGCGTGCGGCTGCTGCGGGAGTGTCGGACGATCGGTCGGCGGAGTAGTAGCGTTTTGGAAGAGGGGATCCTGGTCTTATTCGTGACGCGGAGCGCAAGCAGCGACCGCACACAAACGGTGCTTTTGATAGTCTAGTCGCCATAATGGAGATGCCACGCTGCGTAGGGTATCGGTAGTGAGGGCATGGCTAGGCGCGATGGAATTATTCGCGAAAGGGAGGAGTGGTTTTCGTGATGTCAACGAAGGAAAGAAAGTGGCGACTGACGGAGTTAAGCTCTGGCCAACCACCGAGCAGCCGAGAGGCCCACACTAGCTTTGCCGATGCTCCGGCACCGGAGGCCGATTGGCCCCACCTCTTTCCGAACAACACTGGGGCCGCTGCCGGTTGTTCCGTCATCGTTCATTCTAGTCATCCGTAACCGAAACTCCCTGCAGTCACTTGTAATGTGGACAAGAAGGTACCGACAATTAATGTCAGTTACCATCTTAGTGCCCTGTCCGTTGTCGTGTCATGACGGGAACCCGCCTTTCGCTGGCTCATATTCGCAAACCTTCGATTGCTCATAACCTTGGTTGATGCAACAAACGGCAACTAACCTGCGGATCAGGGCTGTTTGCAGTTTGATCTCGTCTTTCGGAGCGGCTTACTGCTTCTCAACCGCAGAGGCTGGCCTATTTGCGTTGAACGTACATCCGGTAGGTTGCACAAGCTGGCACTCACAGCCGGTTCACTGCATTAGTGTCTGTCGACGAGGTTTGGCATGAAAGGAGAAAACAAGCGAGGCAGTTATATAGGCCGGGTCACCAGAAGAAGGACTCTAAGCTCGCTCAGAATTTCGTATTGCATTGCCCATCTGTCATGGCTACGCTCAACACTCTAGAAGAGGCGCTTAGGCGGGAAACCCTGGGAGCAACTCTGTCGTTCCCAACGCCATTGTCCGACGAAGAGTACTATTCTGGCTTTTCGATACTCCAGAATTCAGAATGGGCCACCTACCAAGAATTCATATTTACCCAACTTGCTCAAGTTCTTGAGAAAATCTGCAGCTCGCGTGACCGCATCTCGGTCTTGGAGATTGGACCAGGTCCAAGAAGCGTCCTTGGCTATCTACCTCGGCACCTCAGACGCAGCATCAGGAAATACGCTGCCTATGAACCAAACGAAATCCACGCCACGAGTCTGGAATCATGGATTCGTGTTCCGTCTGGGAGAGAAATGCGTCTGCCTCTTCTCGAAAGTCCTCCCCAAATTTATCGAGAGCGCTATGAAGCAAGGTGCCACCAGGCCCACGACAACAACATCAGAAGCTATGCAGATGAGCGATTCGACCTTGTCCTCTTCTGCCACAGCATGTACGGTATGGAACCCCAGCGCGCATTTATCGAGCGAGCTTTGGGTTCACTCACCCTTCAACCGGCGCCGGGACAAGTCGTGGTCTTCCACCGTGATGGAAGGCTGCATTTCGATGGTCTGGTTTGCCACAGAGCAGCCACCTTTCCCCACGGTGTTATTCAAGTAGAGAACCTGGACCACGTTTTGGACGAATTCGCATCATTCATCGCACGCTCTCCGTTGCGAAAAGGCGAAAGTGACGAGGCAGTTCGAGTCGAGAGGCGAAGAATCTGCCGCACTCTGGGCGGCGTTGAGAAGACCTCTCCCAACCATCTTGTTTTTAGTTCGCCCAACGTCATGGTAACTTTCACGGCACATGCGACAGCGCTCCCAGAGCTGGCGACTCTTGTGCCGATGGCAGACGCGCCTCGGAAGATCAAGAATCAAGAAGCTCGCCTCCACCAACCCGCCGCTATCTTCAAACCAACGAGAGTTGAGCATGTCCAGCATTGTGTTCGCTGGGCATTGGAGCACGATGTTGGTCTGACTGTCATTGGCGGAGGTCACAGCGGCCATTGTCTCGTGCCCGATGTCGTTGCTGTCGACATGAGTGCTTTTGACAGCGTCAATTTACACCTCCATGGGGATCTCGGTGATGGCAAAGTCGCCGGCGCCGCTCTGGCCGTCGTCGAGGCAGGTTGCAAGATCGACGACGTCATCCGGAAGACCATGGAGTCAGGCCTCACGGTTCCCCTAGGCTCAGGACCGAGTGTTGGCGCTGGACTATGGCTTCAAGGTAGTATTGGACACTTGTCTAGGCTTCACGGGCTGACATGTGACGCCATCGTTGGCGCGGTTCTGGTCAGCTTGATCACTGGGGAGGTCTTGGTGATTGGACGTGTACCGTTCCAGCAGCAACCGGCGGGCGCGAGACGTCCAGACAATGACGGCGAGCTTCTGTGGGCATTGAAAGGGGCTGGGACAAATGCTGGTGTCGTCATCAGTGTGACTTTCACGACCTATTCAGCTCCGATCTTCCAGGTCAGGAACTGGTTGCTTCCACTGCGGGACAAACTCCAAGCTACGGAGAAGATCAGAACTTTCGATGAGAAGGTTGCCAGCAGACTACCTCGAACCTGCTCTGCGGACGCGTACCTTTACTGGGACGATGGCCAGCTGCAACTGGGTGTTGCCATGATTGAGGTATCCTCGGATAACGACTTCACAACAGAAGAGACTAAGAAGTTTTCCGAGTCTTTGACATCTTTGCTAGGACCCGAGAACAGCTGTCAGGTCGTCGATGGCGTCGGCATGTTTGAGACGGAGATGTACTTGTCAGGCATGCACGGCGGACATGGCGGCGGCAAGACATCTTCGTTCAAGCGGTGCTTGTTCATCAAGGGCATCGGGACAGCACAGGTCCTCCACAACCTCTCAGCAGCCATTGAAGACCGCCCATCGCCGCTCTGCTACCTTCATCTGCTGCAAGGAGGGGGGGCCGTTGACGATGTGGCCGAGGATGACACGGCCTTTGGTTGTCGCGACTGGGACTTTGCCTGTGTGATAACGGGAGTATGGCCTCGATGCGAAGACAATACCCAGGTCTCGCGAGCTTGTGTTTCTTGGGTCTACAAAGTTGCCAAAGACCTGTTGCCCTTATGCAGCGGAGTTTATAGCGTAGATCTGGGACCGGACCCCAGAGACGCCTTTCTTGCGACCAAGGCTTTTGGGCCGAATCGGCCACGTCTGTCCCGCATCAAGGAGCAAATGGATCCGCGAAGCGTACTGGCGTATACCTGTCCTCTTCCGAAGGTGCCCAAGGGAAAACTAATAGTTCTCGTGACGGGCAAAACTTGCGCCGGGAAGGACTATTGCGCCCAAGTTTGGGCTTCAGTCTTCAACGAAGATGCCGCGAAGGGGGAAACAGCAGAGGTTGTCAGCATCAGCGAAGATATCAAACGAGAGTACGCAGCTGTGACGGGCGCTGATTTATACAGCCTTCTTCATGACCGCGCATACAAAGAACAGCATCGGCGAGAGCTGACTGCATTTTTCCGCGCCCGAGTGCGGCGGCGACCTCGACTCCCAGAGCAGCGCTTTCTGGACGTTGTATTTGAGGCTTCGGATGCGGACGTGCTGTTCATCACCGGGATGAGAGACGAGGCACCAGTTGTTGCCTTGTCACATCTCCTGCCAGATTGCAGACTGGTCGAGGTTCGAGTGAACGCGACCAACACCACGCGATCCGGCAGAAGAGGAGTTACAAATGACATCAGCGAGAGCAACAACAGCCACGACGACTGCAATCTCAGATACCGACCAACTCATGTCTTCAGCAACGATCATCATGAGGACCAAGAAGCGAGGAAGTTCGCCAGAGAGTGTCTCCTGCCGTACGTCCACGGAGATTTGAAGCGATTGGCCGACATGGTGAGCCACGCCGCCGACTACCCACGGCCCGGCATCGAATTTCGCCACGTGCTGGACATCTCCCAGAAGCCAGGGGGTCTGCCCTTGTGCGCGTCTCTGTTGCAGAGCCACTTCGCCGGGGCCTGGGCTGAAGTTGACCGGATCATTTGTTGCGAAGCTGGCGGCTTTCTCTTCGCTTCTGCTCTGGCTCTCAAAGCCAACTTGCCCTTGGCGCTCATACGCGAGGCCGGTAAACTACCCCCACCCACCGTGTCGGCAACGAAGCAGCCTTCGCACATCTCATCTGCTGGATTGAACGAACCGCAAGCCAGGAAAATAGAAATCGGCCGAGACGTAGTTACCACCAACGGATCTGTCATGGTGGTGGACGACGTGCTCGCTACAGGGGAGACATTGTGCGCCGTGTTGGAGTTACTGCGAGAAACGGGCATCAACCCTGAGCAAGTGAGCGTCATGGTTGTGGCCGAGTTCCCCATCCATCGTGGCCGGGCGTTGCTGCGTGAGAGCGGGTTTGGAGAGGTCAACATCCAAGGTTTGTTGGTGTTTGGTGGCCGTTGAGAAGCAACTAAAAGTATGGTCACTCCATACAATCTCGATCAGTGATGGTATGTATGTTGGGCTGTAAATTTTGAAGGGTTCGAAGAACAAGAGTTCATCACCGTTACTGTTCCTGACACAGACTACGAAGAACGTTGCATAGGGAATATCCCAAAGTAAATGAGAAATGTTCACATAGGATGCTGGAATCATTTTCGAAATGCTCCCCTTGTCAGATTGAGTCCCACATCCTTTTGGCCGTATGGTCAATTTGTCACCCCTCATCACGACAAAGCTTGTTTCGAGTTAATTCAACATAATATATCAGAATACTAAATAGGTTGAAGAGACCCACCCTGGAAAAGGTGGGTTATAGTTGTAAGCTAGCAGCTGATATTTATTTCGCCGTGACGTTTCCCAGTTGGACACCGCTTACTCACGGAAAAGGTTGTTAGTCGCGGTTTCCCTGGGACAGTCAATGGGCATGAGGACAAATTAGTCTTATAGGTCTAAATGGGAAGTTACTCGCCTCAAATAAAGTCTATCGATGCCTAAGATCTCGAACGCAGTTATAGTAGTTGCTTGTGGGTTCGGCACCGATCGTCGTCTGTGACGCTCGACTTTCTAAAGATAACGTCGGCCACCCCATAGTGGCCACCCCATAATGGCCACCACCCCCAACTGGCCACCTAGTTCCCATACAAAACCGAGTAGGTCTATTTGGACCGTGCCAAAATTTTATATTTAACCGCTATACCGAAATCGTCAGTTAAGCCTCCACAGCCTCATGCGGCCCCACGCCTCGAAGTACAGTACCTCCTCTACCAGAATCGCCCTCACTGAACGCGTCTCTGAATCCATAGATTTCATACCAAAATCATACTGAAATCAATGGCCAGCCCGACCGTGGTAATGAACAATTTTCCATCCGCAACTGTTGCATTTGAGGGCCAAGGTACGTTATATGGTGTTGTTTTTGGTGTTGTTTTTGGTGCGTTTACCGCGTATGGAGGTATGTAGATTTTGGGTGTAGTGGCGCACGTGACCTTAGCCATACCGGATAAACCCCAGCTATAGCCTAAACAGTCAAAATCCTCTTAAATACAACAGTCGCGGATGGAAAATTATTCATTACCACAGTCAAACTGGCCATTAATTTCAGTATTATTTTAGTATAAGATTGATATGTTCAATAACGCAGTTAGTGAAGGCAATTCCAGCGCTAGGCGAGGTTTGTACCTTTCAATAGAAGTACATTGAGATATGGTGGGCTGCCCACCTTGTGGCTGTGGCAGTGGATTTTGTTAACCAATCTGGCATAGCGGTTAAATATAAAATTTTGGCACGGTCCGAATAGACCTACTCTACAAAACCAGCGATTTCAGGTATTTCTATCTGAGTGAAGGATAATTGGAGAAGTCTAGGAAAACTCTATTATATATTCTAAGTAAATAAATTTCAAAGTATATGAGAGATGTTCTATAGATTTACTTATACATTATCCGCTGAGATAAAAGTCCCCAAAATGGCTTGATTTGTATGGGAAATCCAGTTGGGGGTGGTGGCCACTACGGGGTGGCCGACGTTAGACCGCGGTATGCCCTGTACTTTCCTTCTTGAGTGGACTATGGAAATTTCCCATGACCAAAGTCTGTTTCCGGTAGACGACAACCAAAATCAAAAGACCCATTGATGGGCGTGAGGCGACAGATGCTTTTCAACACTGGTGACCGATGTCCCCCCCAATCAACTATTTAGTTGAGTCTCATATCCTCTCGCCTACACGATTCAGCACAACTCCTCTGCCTCGAACCAACAGAACTACAAATATCAACCTTCGCCATGCACCTTTCCGGGATCTTCATCGTCGCGGCTCTCAGCTTTAGCTCCGCCACACCTGTCGTACAACCTCTCGTGGTAAGTGATTGCCCTCTCAAGACAGGTAAATATGTACACTTCAGTACGCATCTAACTTTTTCGGGTTCAGGGGGTTACTTACGGTTTATGCGGACCCGACAACTATTGTGGCATTCGGACTGGTCCTGGGGAGGGTGAGCTTAAGGCTTGCAGTGTCGGCAATTGCGATAGGCATGTTCGTCAGACTTGTTGGCAGGAGACCGACCGTAGAGTCCATTGCCCAGAGGGAAAATAGGGCTGCAGACCAAAAGGTCATGCCGTCGATTGCCACGGAGGTATATTGCTCAGTATATAGTGGCGTCACAACATATATACATATTTGATCAATCATTGTCGATGACGGTTAAAATGCCAAGCATGGAACTGGACAATCGATTGCAACAGCGACAGCCACCTAAACAGACGAGAGACCCTGTATAGAGTGTCTAGCCACTATAGCATTAAAGTTGTATGGCTGAGGTGGAAACGCACACTCTACAGTTGGGATTGGGACATGAGCTGGCATATCCACGAAGGCGCGCCCCATCGCTGGGAAAATCGGGAGGAAGACAATCTTGCTTTGTAGCAGAAGGTTCTCACTAGAAGTACGGAGTCTCAACTGTGGAGAATCTTCAAAGGTCTGATAGTTGACACACTAGTTGAGGATGTTCGAAGAAGCGGAGCCTGCGATAACTGCCTAGATTCAGGCTTTCGTAGCGTTCGTCGAGCAGCCTCACAGCTCCCAGTCTTTTTGTGATTTGCTTCCGCTACCGTACCCCAGCACATTTATTCAGGTTGCAGAATGGGATACTTGGTTTTTTATGTCAAATGGAACGTATCCACAAGAGCCGGACAACAGAAATTCGATGTCTTCAGTAGAGACACCAAGCCGAGAGGGTGTTTTGTTACTGCCCACCAAGTAGCAAGTAGTTCGGCGTTTGCTCCCCAAGCAAGAGAAGTGCAGGATGCCTCCATTCATATCAATCTACTACTCAGACTTTCTCGACGACAACATTATTCTACACATGGCATCAAGTACTTAGAAAGTAATAGGGGTAGCTGAAGAAAGAGAATTTCATGAAGTAGAGAGAGTGCGAAATATGACTTTCGTATAAGGCTTGATTGGAAAGCGTTTTACAATGACGATGCTGCCTCATATACAAAAGACGCCTGTCTATATCAAAATATGCTATGTCGTTCATCAAAGGTCAGAGTGTATCGTGATGTTGATAGGCCTGCTTCTGTCAACAAGTCAAGATTTCCAAAGAGAGAAATGTCTATCTCTGACTGTTGTCGGGTTCGATATCATGTTACCCAAGAGAGTTTTTGATTTTTTTTTTTACCCTGCAACGCCATGGTTTTTCTTTTACATTTCTTCACGATAGTCTCCACCGCTTCACCTAGCTCTTCATTTTAGGCTGAGAAAATTGATCAGCAACCTGTCCATCTCAGCATCGAAACTGTGAGAATACTGCTGCCCGTTGTGCTCAAACGCGTCAAACATGGGCTTTCGCAGTTTCAGCGGCAATTTGGTCCTCTCTAGCTGCCAATCTCTCATAGACCTCATCCGAAACGTCGCCCACTGGCAATCCGATCTCATGCCTGTTTTTTCTTTCTCTTTTTTCTTTTTTTTGAAAAATAACTGGCCTTTCGCGTCGTGAAGCTCGGCCTGGACAGCCGGGGGGCAAATCTCGACAAGCTCAATGCTGCTAGGAGCCGCCTTCAACTGAGCCCTGAGGGTGAGGATGAAACTGTGCATTGTCCGCCTTTGAACCGCTGTAGTTTGGCAGCGACTCAGGGGAACGAGACCCAGCTGAGATGTCGTGTACAAAAGGGCCGTTTCCGCGTGTTGCTTGGATAGGTGCGGCATGAACGCCTTGGTAAGATGAACGTAAGATGAACGTGCGAGAGGGAGTTGGCCGACAGTTTGTCGTGGAGCTTTGATGGCGTCTGTGAACTGGAGCATCTGTGATGATGAGGATGTAAGGGCATGGAATATGCAGTGCTCAAGTAAAACAAATAGGCACAGTCAAGCTTACTGCTGGGAGATTGAGGATGCTAGATCCACTAGCGGTCAGAACTAGGAGAGCCGACTTTCGATACGGCCCGAAGTGAGAATAAGAATGGTTGAGCAAACACATTTGCTTCTTATTTTTCAAAGTTTATATCGTTCTTTCGGCTGTTTATACAGCTCACCTGGTCGACCTCGATATGATCAATGGTTTATGAATGTGAGCTCATGGCTCGACGCCACAACCAACACAGGATTTGCAATCGTATCAGCATTTGATACCATCATCAGAAGGCCACCATTGCAAGTTTCTGCCCTCTCAAAAGGTCAGGCAGATGCTAGCTGGCGTGATCTGGCTGGCTAAGGGGCCCTCTGGTGAGTTGATTGCTTCATCGCGGCTGGTCGAACGCGGGCTATGCTCAGTGAGATATCGCCAGCCCTCGGTCTTCCCCAACATCAAAGTCTAAATCTAGATTAAGCTACTGCGTGGCTACCCGCCTGGAGCTTCTACTTCCCGACGGACCGTTGTTTACTTTGCTTAAGATAAGCCATGCTGTGTAGTGTTTTCCGTTAATGAAAAGCAAGGTTAGATGCTGTCTCTAGGTGAGCTACTCGCTACCTGTAGCAGTGTTCTTCGCAACTCATGTCATATGTGAGACGCGGGGTTTGTCGTTTCCAAGGTGCTGTTTCGTGGTTACAAACAGCTCTCAAGTAACGACACTCATATTCCGCATGAAAGTGATGTTGGATTTTGAAGGCTCAACGAGCATGTTGATTGATGACAAGTTTTAATTGCTACCTGATCTATAGGCACAACTCTCATTTCGAAACTGAATGAGTAGCAAGACATGATAATAGGTAGTAGTAGCACTCAGAATCAAATTGAAGCATATGTTTCAGAATGCTTATGAAGTTGAAGTTGAGAAAATTGTGCTAGCTTTGCTGTTGGGGGGTTGAATCTGAGTCTTTCTAAGTACTCAAGACAACCTGACACGGCGAGAGGAGAAGTTTGAATAAAACATTCTAAGCATATGAGAAGTGAGGTTTATCGAACTTGGGACTTGAAAAAAAAAACTAGACAAAACTTCAGTTGAGTCCTTGTTGAAATCGAATGGAACCCCCTTCTATCTTTTGGATGTTTGGCTCTCTCTCTCTGTCTCCCTCTCTGCCTCCCTCTCTGCCTCCCTCTCTGCCTCCCTCTCTGTCTCCCTCTCTGCCATCTCACAGCTTGTTTCTTATCGACACATACAGCACCTCCGCCTTGGCCAAAACCTCCCCACTCTCATTTTCTATTTGCGCAGCGACAAAACTCTTACGACCCTCGATTCTCGCGATCCTGGACCTCACAAGCACGGTCCCGGGCGCAGGCACCGGTCTCAAAAATGTCGTGTTCAGATACGCCGTCCTGTAGTCCTTGTTAGGTGGCGTTTCTGGCGGTCGTTGCGCCACGATGTGAATGCCGGTGACCTCGTCCAGCACCAGAGCGACGAGTCCGCCGTGTGCGGTGCCGGGGAAGCCAATCAGGCCTTCCTTGAGAGTGAGGAGTGAGCAGAGCTCGTCGACTTTCCAGTCCGGTGCCCGCGGGCGCTGGTAGAGAACGAGCCAGGCGGCCACGGTCTCCGGGGTGTTCAGCGTTCCGCCGACGTATGAGTTTTCCTTTGTCGGCAGAATCGTCCTATTCTCGGAAACTTGGACCACGCTTGAGGGGTTGTCGAACTTGGCGAGTAGTTTGGAGCACCATGGAATCGAAGCGAAGTGCCGGTGCTCTGGATGAGCCTTGACGTCGTCGGAAGTCATGATCGGCTTGCTTGCATTACTTGCAAGTAGTTGTGGGCTGGGACTTGCGGTGAAGAAGACCAGACCGGCCGCGGCCGGCCCAGCGTCGTGGAGGGGTGTAAGTTTTGCGGATTTACCTCGGTATCGGTTAGCGGGTATTGATTCGAATCAGGAGAAAAATTCGGATCCGACAGGGGCATTAAGGTTGAAAGACAGGGGAGTAGTTGAACAACATGGACTACTGGACAGAAAGTCAACTGATTCAGTGATGCTACCCACGTGAAGTCAATCGGTACAACCCATCTCGTTTTCGGCCGACTTGTTATCAGGGCCCGAAGCCGCTGGAGATAAACTCACGCGATCCTCCGCGTTTTGCCGAGCGCAATTCAGACGACATCTGCAAGATTAAATTTGCCCTTGTTTGACGGGATTGTCGAATATGCCGATCAAATCACTAGGCCATTCATCCGTAATCTTTCTTTGTAACAACTTATCTTTTACTGTCACGAGCTTTCGTTTGATTCAGGGCCTCCCTCATGGTAGAGTTCCCGAGGGGCCTGAATCATATGCAGTCAGATGAAGCAACCACTGCAATCTTTGTTGAAGCTTGTTCAACGTGTTCGAATCCTGCGTATCTAGAGTTTGGCGCCGAGGCTTGTCGCACGCTTGTGCTCCTCTCGCCATGCGAGGTCGCTCAGAATCTCCTCGCTGCCTCCGCCAATAACCTTGAGACGGAGATCTCTCGAGATCTGTTCGGTCATTATGACGCCCTTTTCGTAACCCATGCCGCCGTGAATCTGCTGACTCTCCCTGACCGCCCGCTCGACCATCCTGCCGCCCTGGATCTTTGCCAGGGCTATCCTGCTGGCGATGTTCTTGGTCTGCCACCCGCGCATCTTGACGTGATATGCAATCTGCTCCAACCACGCCCAGTGGCCCTCGATCTCCCGCGCCATCGTCGTGAGCTTGTGGCGGATGATCTGATTCGAGGCGAGAGGCTTGCCAAACGTCTCGCGGTCATGGGCGTGCTGCAGCGCCTCCGAGAGACAGACGCGCGCCTGGCGGTTGCAGTCCACCGTCAGGATGAAGCGCTCCTTGTTGAAGTTGCGCATGATGATGGGGAAACCTCCGTTCTCCTCCCCGAGCAGGTGATCCACAGGAACCTTGACATTCTCCATAATGACCCACGAGGAGCCGCCTGCGTTGTGGCCGGAGTTGTGGATCTTCCTGATGGTGACACCCGGCGCCTTTAGAGGCACGACGAGGAGCGAAATGCCCCCGCGTCCGGGTCCGCCCATCCGCACAGCCGTCGTCATGTGCGTCGCCCACGGCGCACCCGTAACCCACTTCTTGCGTCCGGTGACAATGTAGAACCTGCCGTCGGCCGTCTTGGTCGCCGTGGCGCGGATGGCGCTCACGTCGCTGCCGGCGGTGGGTTCCGTGATGGCGAGGCAGAAGCTGGTGTCCCATGTGAACAAGCCCGGGAGCCAGCGGCGCTTCTGCTCCTCGGTCCCGGCAGCCCAGACGGGCGGCGCGCCGACGCTTGACGCGCCGGCGAGTGCGAGGGGCACACCGCTTGGGATGCGGGCCATCTCGTCCATGAGGATGAGTTCGTGGAAGACGTCGAGCTCGTCAAAGGGCACGCCGGCGATGGTCAGCAGATCCTTGGGGCGATACTCGCGCGGCACGTCGAGAAAGGCCAAGCCGGATTTGGCAAACATCAATCTCGCGGCCAAGGGGGCCTCGCCGGCGGACTCCCACTTGAGGGCATGGGGGAGCAGGTACGTGTCGACAAAGTCGCGCACGTAGGCCTGGAAGCGCCGGTGAGAGTCGTTGTAGTAAGGACTCTCAAGAGCGTTGCACCATGCCGGTTCGCCCCACCTGAGATCAGGTCAGTCAAGAGTGTCGTTGTTTGACGGTTGCGACATGGAGGAGCTGGGGTTGAGGGTGAGGGTGAGGGGTTGAGCATACGGAGCCAGGTTGCCGGTAGCCATGGGCATGGGCATATGATTCGGACCGGACGGACCGGACGGGGAAGAGTGCTTGTCTGGTGTCTTGCTCATGATACGACGTGGCAGAGTGGATTTGTGCAGTGGATAAAGCAGGGTCGTCTTGTGAGGGCGTTCGCGGGGCGTGCATGTCACCAGTGAGATGACTTGTTGATACTACATCGTCGTACGGTTACAGGCCTAAGTTCCACGCCTGCATGGAGTACTACGTAGTAGCGGGGGCCTCTCTCTAACCACTCCTGGATGATTCTTAAGCGGGAGTAAAACATATACCTCTTTTCTGCATACTCCACGTAGATACATCTACACGCCCCAATCACCCCTCAGGGGGTCACGCCACCTTGACAGCGTACGTAGTATACGTATGGTTCGAGAATTGGTAACGAGCTACACACAAGTTTTGCAGTCGCAGAAGCGACGTTCATGAAGCCTGTAACAGACGTGGTCGTCGTTCGTCATGGTAAGTGGTGCGGGAAGCCGAGCTGTGCATGCCGGTCCAGCACCTTGTCTGTCCGAGGTGCTCCTCGCGGCACAGACATGTCGATAGTACGGAGTACTTTGCGTCGACAAGGCGGGTAACGGGATGAACCGGCACTACCATCGAGCGACTTGTGCTGTAGAAGAGTGCGAAACCTTGATATGTTGTCAGTCCATGTCCGTGAAAGTCCGCCGACTACTCTCTACCATGACCGGAACCGACAGTAAACACCTCAACTGACCCCCCCAGGTGAACCGCCGGAATCGACAAGACAGACATTAAAGCTCAGGAGAGGAAACGGGTAAAGGACTGGGTTTACACCTACAAGGGTCACGGCACACCATGGCATACGCAGTTACGAGATAGGACGCACAAGTAATGGGATAGCATACTCTATGAGACGCGGCGAACCGGGAACTACCCCCTACACGGTCGTTGACCTGAGATCCAGGACTTCGGCAATCTTTCCGCTCCTGGGGTTGACCGCCAGTTCCTGTATAGTGACAAAGTTGCTCTTCAGCTCGTTCACCAGGTCCTTCTCGACGTGCTCTCGGAACATGGGCCGCACCACCCCCAGCTCCTCCGCCAGCCCCCTTTGCAGCGCATCACTCTCGCCGTCCGTCGTCGGCGTGTACGCAATGTTGAGCGTCAAGAGGTCCTTCCTCGCCTCGCGCGTGACCACCGCCTGGATCTTGCCGACGGGCCTGTCTTTGAGCACGGCCGAGACGACGCGTCGCAGGTCGACAAAGTCGATGGAAACGGGCCCGAGACGGATGGCCGTGCGGTCCCTGTCCAGCACGCGGAACAGACCCTGCGCCGGATCGACCCAGGCGGCCCGGTCGCCTGACGGGTAGCGTATGACGGGCATGAGCCGCCGCTCGACGTTGGTCACAACGAGACTCCCCGCCTCGCCTGGCGTTGTGGTGACCTGGCCGTCCTCGTTGATGATTTCGACGAGGATGTTGGGGCTGTTGAGCTGGTGGAGGCGCGGGTCGTTGGTGAAGTGCTCTGGTTTGGGCGGCAGGCCGATGACGCCGCAGTCCATGGAACCGTAGACGACGGACCTGATGATGGCGTTGGGGAAGGCTGCCTTTAACAGGTCGGCCTGGTCGTCGTAGCAGGCCTCGCCGGAGAAGAGCAGCAGTCGGACGTAGGGGTGTGTCTTGCCCGCGCCCAGGATGCGCTCTGACAGCTGAGACATGGTTGTGACTGTGGACAGCACAACGGTAGCCTGGAACTCGATGATGTGTCTTTCCATGGACTCGAGTCCGATGTGTCCCGCTACCGGGACCTGAATAGCGCCACCGGGGAGGTGATAGACTGAGAGGATGTGCAACAAGAAGCTGCCGTAGAGATCGCCAGCATAGAACAGGTTGGCAACGACGTCGCCCTCCCCAACGCCGCAGCGTCGGAGTGACTCGGCCAGCTGTGTCGAGATTCCATGGAGTTCTGTTTGGGTGTAGAACGAGACCTTTGGGTGGTTTGTTGTGCCTGAGACGCATGAGACGAGGGCGGTTCTGCTGATGAGATTGTACTTACCTCCCGTCTTGAAAATAATACCATCCTTTTGCTTGGACGTTATGACCTGGCTGTTGAGACAAGTGTTCGCCTCCCAGAAAGCCTCGTGATTCACAATGGGCAAGTCTTTCAACTGCAGGTCCACCTCACTCGAGACGCCGCTGGATTCCCACAACTTGGCGTAGAATGGCGAGTTGAGTCTCACAAAATTGAGGACCTCTCCTAGGTCTGGGGTCTCGGCTTCTTTCAGTTTGATGACAGTCATTTTTGCAACGTTGGCAAACCCGCGTCAGCGTCTCTGTGTGTGGTGGGATGTGCGACAGCTTTCTGTCAGTTATGACTGTAGCTCAGAGGTGTGATCAAGACCATCATCAGTAAACCATGTTGACTCGATCACATCATCATCGGGCGGAATAGACATCTCGGAGTGGCCCGGAAAGCCGCGCACCTTCTCGATACATACTGCAGTCGTCAGGAGACGCTCGACGTCTTCTCGAGTGCAACATCGTGAGTTTGCACTTGCAGGGACTCATGACACTGGGTAGCCACCGCATCCATGTGTACACGGCGACTCTTGATAGCAACGACTTTGCTCGTGCGGGTGAAGAAGGAGTCCGAAGGAGGTTTGCGGGGCATCTCGTGCCGACAACGAGTTTCTGCCCCGAGATGGCGGCCCAAGATGACAGCACTCTGAACCCCCACAAAGAAGCCGTTTAAGCTTTCGCGGACCCTGTCTGTGGCTGTGGTAGAGGTGAAGGTCAAAGAACAAGGGCTGGCTGGCTGGGTGCATTCTCGTAAGCCTCGGCCTGTGCTTTTTGAGACGCAGGCAAGTGTGCGCGTGCTACGAGTTGGCGATGGGACCATCCTCTCGTCCCGGTCTGTCGGAGTACCCGGAGAATGAAATTCGCGAACAAGGGGGAGAAGCGCGCTTCCTTTTACCTGTATAATGTATGTATCCGTAGTCTGGTTGCATGAGATATTACTACCTTACTTACAAGTCGACAGTTGCGTATCCTTACGATGACTAGTTGCTGTGCCTCCCCTCCCTCATCTCCAATCCAAGTCTTCGGACCTGTCATCCTCCTCTCCCGTTCTGCTCCGAGTGGGTCGAGACGTTATGGCACGGTCCCGCACGTTCGGGACTTCAAGGACACGCCTTTCTCTGTTTGAGGGATGCCAACGGAAGCTCACGCTTGGAGGAGGACCTCAACTTGTGACCAATGGGCGGCAAACGAAAGGGATTGAGTCGTTGGACCAAAAGGCTTTAGGAGAAAGCCGGAGGGCATGTACCTTACTTATTGTACGGAGTAATTAGTGTAGCTCCTGAAAAGCAACGTCGTGTGTCACTCGAACCGAGAGTCTGTACGGAGTAAACGAGTGTCAAGCTCAAACACAGCTAGCTGGTGGGGGTCATTTCCGGAAGCGTGTCAAAAAACCACAGACCAAGGGGGAGGAGAGAAAAGTGTTGGGGTTGAGGGGGAGACTCTTGGATGTGGGTTTTCCAAGCCTTTTGCTATCCGCAACGTGGGACTGGACCCTGGCATGAATTCTGCAGCTATACTCTGTTCAGTTTAGTTTCGTTTAAGCGAAGCAGCCTCTCCTCGGACATCCATGAATCTCGCCGCACGAATCTCAGGGCCGATCCGCGGGTCTTCTCAACAGAGTGGCCATGGCCCATCCACATGGAAAAGGCTCACCGCCCACGAAAGCTGGTCGGTTGCCTCTCCGGCTCACCCTCATGCCTATTCCGGACTGTGCGAAGAGAAATGGTCTGAGGACATGCTCTCGCATGATTTGTCTCTTCTTGTCAGCTGTGCTCTGTGCTCTGTGCTCTGTTTGTGTGGGTGGGTGGGTGAGCGTGTCGACCCAACCGACTTACTAGCTGACCAGACAAAGCAACCGACTGAAAGACTGACCGACTGATACGTGGCTTGATGATTTGAGTCAGGACTCAGGAAAAACCACCAACAACGCTTTAGACACCGGCGGCTCTGTCTTACTTCCAGCCATGGCTACAAGGTTAGACCCAGCCGCGAGTCACGTCTTTGGCTGACACATGAGCGATTCCAAACGCTCACCATTGGCACATTGGCCACCGTGAACCAATTTTTTTTTTCTGCCGCGCCTGGGAATAGTAGTTATCCATACGGAGCACACTACATGCGTTTCTACCACAACGTTGGGCGCATCCAGACTGGACTGGACCCCTATTTCCCGTCCCACGATCGTCCCTCGACAAGGGGACTTTTCTGACCCACTGCTGCCGTTACTTACTGCTAAAAAAGGAGACGAGTCGACACCTTTGGCGTGGCGGTCTGGTTATCTGGCTTGTGGCTATCCGGTCCCTTTTTTCCCTTTTTCTGTCCTGTGGTGGCTGCATGCGAATCAAACTTTATCTAACCTCGGGCGTGTGAGAAAATTTATCCATCCCTCCGTTTTTTTCCTCCTACCAGCTTCATCTGCGTCTTTTCACTGCTCTTCGCTGCTGCCTCGGACAAGCAACATCTTGAGTTTGTTCTGTTCATCTCAAACCACGGTCTAGTCACCTATAGGCGGAAGCATCTCAAAGAGTCCTTTCACAAGATGGCGGCCCGTCAACGTACCACGACCACTGTGGTCGAGAAGCCCCAAAAGGTGAGTTTCCTGAGATTCCACTCCCGTGAGAGAGTGGCGGTGATGGTATCCCATCCCATCGATGCACGATGAGCTTCAGCTGACCCTTCTCCTTCGTAGAAGACCTCGGAGCCTGAGTTCCCTGATATCCAGACCATCAGGGACCAGATTCCCGCTCACTGCTTTGAGCCGTCTCTCTGGACGTCCTTCTACTATGTCTTCCGTGACTTCACCATGGTCGGCGCCCTCGTCTGGGCTGCTCTGACCTACATCCCCGCCATCCCCGACCCCATCGTCCGCAGCGCGGCCTGGATGGTCTACGGCTTCCTCCAGGGTCTGGTCTGCACCGGAGTCTGGATCCTCGGCCACGAGTGCGGCCACGGCGCCTTTTCCAAGAGCACCAAGCTCAACGACACCGTCGGCTGGGTCCTCCACTCCTTCCTGTCCGTCCCCTACTTCTCGTGGAAGTTCTCCCACCACCGCCATCACCGCTTCACCGGCCACATGCAAAAGGACATGGCCTTTGTCCCCGCCACCCAGCCCAAGCCTTCCAGGAAGCCCCTCTTTGGCGCCATCGACCTCGAGGAGCTCTTCGAGGACACTCCCGTCCTCCAGCTCATGAACCTCATCGGCCACCAGCTCTTCGGATGGCACATGTACCTCCTCTTCAACGCCACCGCCGGCAAGGGCAGCAAGCAGCGCGACGTCGGCACCCTGGGACGCTGGTTCCGCGTCAGCCACTTCGACCCCACCAGCGCCGTCTTCCGCCCCAACGAGGCCATCTTCATCGCCATCTCCGACCTCGGCCTGGCCCTGACCTTCACGGCCCTGTACAAGGCTTCCCAGATCCTCGACGTCTCCACCGTCGCGCTTCTCTACCTCGTCCCCTACCTCTGGGTCCACCACTGGCTCGGTATGCCTAGCCTCCCCCGTTTCCTGTCATCGGACAACTCAATTTAGAGTTGCCGAGCTGTACATGATGAACTGATTTGATTTGCTAACCTCGCCCGTCTTAGTCGCCATCACCTATCTCCACCACAACCACCCCGAGGTTCCCCATTACAACGAGGAGGGCTGGACGTTCGTCAAGGGCGCCCTCGCCACTGTCGACCGTGAGTTTGGCTTCGTCGGCAAGCACCTCTTCCACGGCATCATCGAGAAGCACGTCGTCCACCACCTCTTCCCGTAAGTCTACCCTCTCTGCCTCCCCACAAGAATTTCGTGCTGACGACACGATAGCCGCATCCCCTTCTACAAGGCCGACGAGGCCACGGAGGCTATCAAGCCCCTCCTCGGCGACCTTTACCACCGTGACGACCGCAGCTTCATCGGCCAGCTCTGGTCTGTCTTTGGCACTCTCAAGTATGTTGAGAACGACCCGACGTGCCCTGGTGCCATGAGATGGGCCAAATAGAGATTGCCGCCCTCAGCGAGACTTTTGATTTAGTAGCATATAGACGAAGTCATAGACATACACACGCCTTTGGGCCCGACTCCGTTAGACAACCTCAATTAGAGCAGCGAAAGCGTAGAGTTGAATTGCGGCAATAGACTTGAATATCTAGACACGAAGATGAACCCAGTTGCATTTCAAAAGAACTCGAATTTAAAAGCATTGATCCACCGTGACAGTGGCTGATAGCCAATCACTTCTGGCCATGATGTGTGGCTTTTCGCTGTGGCGTACGTCCCTGTGGCCCCCCACGCCAAGAACTAGCTACAGGATAACTGGTTCTTTTATTGGAATATCAGTTTGAGGTGAAGATGATAGGAATAGAGCTGTAGGTCTGTCCAAGAGTTGTACAACTCGGACCGGGCAAAGAAGATACCACAGATACCACCTCGTTCGACCCAGGGAAACTACTCCAACTCCGTTCATCTTCGAGGAATGGGTGTGACTCTGTGAGTGATCTATCGGGCTTTTGGAACGGGAGGCTGGCGGAGATTGCCACTTCGGAATCCACGCGCCGTCTCGACCGTCTCGACATGACGGAATTGAAGGTTGAAAAGCATGTGCAAATTGCTGCCAAACCCAAGAACAACGACTCAAGCCTGGATTGCTCCGCGGTTGCGATGGGGAATTCGCCCCCTCCAACAATATCACCTGAGCTGCAACAGCGAAGCCAATGGCCGACAACTCGGAGAAAATGTGTCTTTGCTTGAGCTTCGTGGCTCGGCAGTTGAGTCGTGATGGCATCACATCAACTCAGCTTTGAGGCTCGCAACCTGCGGCAAGACCCACGAACGACGACGACTCGGGAACGGCATTAGTCATTTACTGTCCGACGGGCGAATTAGCATCGACAATACGACTCGCCCGCATACAGTTGTCGAACGCGCTAGAACTTGGAAGCTGCTGATAAACTCATCATCGTCGGTACGCAGAGTGTACCCGACGCTGTCAGTTGCTCATAGGTCAAGCTTTCGAATAGAGTTTCCACCCCGAGGGCCGATGTGACGACTTCCCAGTCGAATACAACCGCAGACCACCTTAGTCTTCATGCTTACCCCCTCCCTTCCTACATGACACGCGGGTGTGCTGTACAAGGAGATGCCATCATTGTCACCCATACCTGCGCAAAAACTCGTGGCCACTACCCATCCCGACCCTCGTCCGTTCAAGCTCGGTGCCTCCTCCGCCACGATCCTCCACGGACAGGGTTAAAGCTCATGACGCAGTGGCGCGGTAGCGCTCGTGTTCGTCAGCGAGGGTATCACGAGGCAATAATATAATTGAGTTTCCATGGACTGGTAAGACGTGCCGCGGCACCTTCGAGCCCAAGGACTCGTCGAAGGCGACCACAACCGAGTCGTGTTCCATCCAGCACATCAGCTTTCCCCAGGAACCCAGTCCAGCCTTGGCGATGCCGGGCAAAGCTCCGGTCGACGGCTCGGCGCTCAAGCTGAGCCAAGGATCCGCCGGGTAACAGCGCCGTGTTCGTCTTATAGCAATTGCCTTGGGTAGGAGCACTGCGGTTCTCTTGACGTGATTATCACCCGTCGTCTCGGGATACAAAAGCTGCTCAACCGCTCGTCTCTTGTTCGTTCTGACTGACCTGTCAGTGTTCCATCATCGCATGCTTCTGTGCAGCCACCATTCTCTTTTTTTAAAAACTCTTCAAGCACCTGATACGGTTTCAACATAGACACAACATGGCATCGGTTTACATCCTCGCCATCTACTTCCTCATAGTTGCCTTTGTAGGCCTACAGATCAGAGAGAAGATCAAGGCTTACCAGTCTCCTCTACGAAAGGTCCCGGGCCCTTGGTATGCTCCTCTAACCAACCTCCATCTACAATACCTTTTTTCTACCGGCACCATCTGGAAGCTGGTCGAGAGGAGTCACCAAAAGTATGGCGGCATCGTCAGACTCGGACCTCGCCAGGTCTGGATCTCGGACAAGGAGGCCATGAAACAGATCTTGGTCAAGACAGACCTTCCCAAGGTGGCCATGTACGCCGAGATTTCGCGTGACAAGTTCTCGCCAGGCCTGTTTGGCGAAATGTACGTTTCGATACTTGCTTATTGCCTTCTCACTAGGCTTTGAAATATGCTAAACTCAACTTCTGTTCAGTCGCCCGGAGCCGCACAAGCGTCTCAAGCGCTTCTTGTCGCCTGCTTTCACCGTCAACTACATCGACAACCTCGAGCTTTACTTCCAGACAACGGCCCGAGACGTCCTTACCAAGTACCAGATGCTGATCGATGAAGATCCCGTCCACTATGCCAAGGGGGGCGTCGAGGTCGACTTGATGGAGGACCTACACAATGTCGCCCTCGACATGTATGTCTCCTTTGGACACTTGGCAACCTACTCTGCAACCTGTTCATGACAACCAACTGACATGACACAGCATGGGAGAATGCTCTTTCGGAAAGGGCTTTGGACAAACCAACCCCGACAGCATGATCGAGGACGGTGTCGACGAACGCATTTGGAAGTCTATCCCTCGCTCCATCTTTGACGGACTAAGCAAGCGGTACCAGGTAAGCTCGGACGTTTAGTACATCTTGTGCTTCAAAGAGACGTCAATAACTGACACCCAAAAAAAGACTGTCTACGTCAAGAAGTTCTTCCGAAACTTTGGCATCGACATGAAGTTTGACTGGCCGGCAGAAATGATTACCGTAAGCCCGAACTCTTCCGCCCATACCGACAAAGGCAAATCTAACCAAGCAAGAAAAAAAAAAGGCCATCGACGCAGTCGTCCAGCGCCGCAAGCGCACCTCTGAAGTCGACCGCCGCGACCTCCTCCAGCACCTCATCGAAGAGGGCAAGAAACCCGACACCGGCACGACCATGTCCGCGCGCGACATCGTCGACCAGATGGCCGAGATCCTCCTCGCCGGCTCCGAAACCACGTCCGGCACCATCGGCTGCCTCTTCCTGGAGCTCGCCCGCAACCCCGACGTGCGGGCCAAGCTCTTCGACTCCCTCCCGGCCAAGGGTTTCCAGGACGACATCGTGACGAGCAAGGAGGTCCGCTCCGAGGCCCAGTACGAGTACCTCGAGGCCTGCATCAAGGAGAACCTGAGACTGCACCCCATCGCCTCGGAAATGGGCCGCCGCACCGGCAACGAGTGGGTGAAGCTCTGCGGCTACGACCTGCCGCCTCACACCGTCGTCTCGGCCTCGTATCGCGATCTGCACCGCAACGAGGCCTTCTGGCCCCAGGCGGAGCGCTTCTGGCCCGAGCGGTGGTTGCCGGAAGACAGGCGAGATGGCGCGCCGGAACCCGAGTAAGTCACCTGCATAACCATTGCGCAGGGGTTTGACAAGGTTTGCGAGGATATGGGGGTGCTGACAGATGCTGCGTGCGTAGTATGGACGCCTACTACCCCTTTTCCGGCGGCAAGCACTCTTGCATCGGCATCAAGTAAGTCTTCTCGACACACCGTGACGGCGGGAGTCGGCAGATCAGCAGGCTAATGACAGTCACAGCTTCGCCTGGGCTGAGATGCGAATGGTGGCGGCCAACCTGCTGCAACGATTCGACGTTCTCGAGGTCCCCGGACAGGACATCGACTTCCGTCAATACATCACCATGCAGTTCGCCACGGGAAACTGGAAGGTTGTGTTGAAGCCCAGAGCCTGAGGGGTTTGCTCACACCAGAGTGAACATGACACACATGCATCATATACATTACAGACACGGTGTCGGGTATGCTATGAGAGGAGCGCACAGCGAGGTACCGCATTGGCTTGATGCATATACACAGTAGACGCACTGCACTTGAGTTGGAGGTGGATTTGGCATTTGAATGAAGTTTAAGCCCTAGACGGACGGACGGGAAAGATTACATGGCAGTTCAATTAAGCTACGACTACACGATCAGATTGAATTCACACTACAATTTTGACTATTCATGCCCGCGTCCTTTGACATCTTCAGGGACAGCTGCTTCCAAATCGGACGAGACCCGACAGGACAACTACCGCTACTGCAATCTAGATGTACCCGGTTATCCTGTGGCCATTTGTTTTTGGCTACAACTACCCCCTAGCCCCCAGACACCCTATCACATGACTTCTAAAATCTAACTTCTCCACGACACGAGATCTGTGGAGTATCAGCTTAAATCTAGTGTAACACTATTGTGACACAAAAGCGGAACCGCTATTGCGCTGCAGCAATAACGGGTTATATCACGTCAACTATATAGTTAAATCTACTATCTGATAGGTAGGCAGTTTACAGTTAGAATTAGCTGGAAAAACCACCTATGCTGTTAGATTTCTAATACACTGAGAATTTATGGTTCTATAGCGTTTTTTCTAGTCCATGTCTGTAAAAGGTGGGAGCAGGTTGCCCTGTGCGTGCCCGTGCGTACCTTCCTCCACGCATCCTCCCGTAGCAAAAACTGGCCACAGGATAACCGGGTTCTAGATTCTGTCGCACACGCAAAAGGTGGGCGCGCCCGTACATTGTTGCAGTGTACGGCCGACAAGGATGCATATAAACGCAGGGCTTATTTCTGACAGATTCATCTAGATGGCGGGGAATCTTTTTCACCGACAAGTCAAAAAGAGCAGGGAAGGGCGACTACACCGTAATTAAACTAGCTTCTGGCAGATAATCTCCTGGGCCCCTGAACCGCTCGGCAGATAATCTCCTCGCAACAAGAACCGCTTGGCACGTCATCTGACAACAGCGTCTCCACGGGCAGCGAAGAACCTGGTTGAAAGACCACGGGAAAGCAATGTTGTAGATGTCTCTTGAAGCTTAACATGTGGTAATTCCGAGTGGCTCTGCTGTCCGTCCGGTCGGCGGGAACACACTCGTCGAACAGAAGGATCGCCAGGGTCCCCAGAGTGAAAGTATCCGGGCCCAGCGCCATGGATGGATGCCGGTCGCTTCTCGAGCCAATAAAGGGGAGTCCGACAAGCGCGGAGGGCGGACGGACGGACGGTGCCACGACGGTAACAAGCACGATGGGTCGAAAGGGCCGTCCTTTGACGCTGCTGACGGATGACGGAATACCGTTGACATGGCAGGGAAGGGTTCTTCATCCCAGATCAACGGGGTAGCCCGTTCTTGGGCATCTCCGCCGGAAACACCCGATTAGTAGTAACGAGTCTCTCAATCTGTAACGTCTTGATTCAACAGATACCTCCAAGATTGGCCAAAGATGAGCGTCTCCGCGACAGGGGGCGAGTGTCTCGTCCCGGCACGCTGACGTTGGAAACAACAACCTCCATCGCCACATGTAACCTGACCACGAGATTGTGGGCGGATGATGAATCTGCCCCATCGATGCGGGCGTTCCATATTCGTGCATTTTGTGTCGTCACGGCATAATCTTTTCCCCGGTTCGATCGCCATAGTAAGCCACGATTGATTGAGAATTTGACGTAAGCCACGATCGATTGAGAATCTGACCCTAACAAATGACAACATAACTGGGTAAAGACATGATGGACGGTTGACAGGGTTGAAGACGATGGATTGGAAGAGTTAGCGAAAACGCAGCTCGGTACGGACAATTGGCAATTCGTTGCGGAGGACGGGGTACCTGATAGTCCGTCCGTCGCGAAAGCATATCCGCAAATCCACTCGTGAGCCTTCGGTGGAACCGTCCCCTTCAATCTGGATGCCACAGATTGGAGACGGGTTATGCCTTCCTATGACCTAAGGCAGATCTATCGGGGCGAGCGAACCCCTACCTGGGGACAATACGCCAAGCACCATACACATTGACTGAATAGTGTTTTGCGAGGTTCCATGTTAGTTATCATTACCTCGAGGCATCTTTGAAGGTTATATCAATAACTGTGGCACAAGAGCACCAATTTATTTGACAACCGAGTCCATCCATCTGTATTTGCTACACAGATGAACCAATTGCAAACATAATGCCTCACCACGAATTCATGGCTATGGTTCTCAAAGGTTGAAGTTGGGATTTTAGGCGATCTCAACGAACAGTGGGTAAACTACGCACCATGGGCGAAACCCAAGTCAACTCATGTCAGTATCATTTGGCTTTTCTCGCAGACTACACAAGAGCAAAATGTTCCATCGTTGCTCTCGGACATCAATATCACCATTGGGTAGCGGGTGCAGGAGCCACTGTCCTTTAAACTTTCGATAGCCTGTTCTCCATTTATTGTACTTCGACACTCAAATCACGGACTGGTTGCAGTGATTGATTGCGTTGAAGTATATGGTACCTAAATGCGCTTCAGTGTTCGTTCTCTCGGCCCGAGAAGTCATCATGGTTCTTTGTCTGCAAATGAGATACTTCAAATGATGGCAAGCATCTTCTCAATCCACAATCTAATTTGAATTGTACTGCCGGGGTGGGATCATTCCGAAAGCCTAAAGCTTCTCACAAAAAGGTGGAAATCCTAGCCCATTCACCCCAATCGCCGATTGTTCCAATACGCGTGCCGAAGATTTATGATCTCTGTCTTGGTTGACTGTTTTTTTTTATGATGCTGATGCTGTAGATTACAATAATCACAGTTGGTACATCAAGAAATGGTCATTTTCTGAAACGCCACTTAACGTCAGATGTCTACCTCAAACGAGATAGTAACTACTAGGAATAAACTGCAAGCTAGCAAATGTAAAGAACAAACCTCGGCCGTCTCGCCGACACAGCGAAAGTAAACGAGGATATACCAGCGCGCTCAGTTGAACTCATGCAATCCAGAGCATCCCTCTCCTATTCAAAGTTGAGCTAGTCTAGCTATTTGACAAAAACCTTTGTCTTTTCTTTTTGCTTTAGATGCAGGCGTGATCAAGATCGTATGGAAAAGCGTCAATACCATCTGTTTCGGTGCTGATACCGAGACTCGCGGTAGAAGAGTGGTAAATCAACCACGGCAAAGACAAAGGCGATAGCAGCGACCACGACGATCATGGAAAAGACGGAAACAATTCTCATCGAATCTAATGCAAATGGAATGTAGTATTGGTGTCCCTGCACCAGGTGGAGGAATTATTGGGCTATAGACAGGTTTGCGAGCATCATACACCGCATTTTCGTTTCATTAATTAGATTGGGGTCACCATGTTAACGCCTTGTTGATCCTCCATAACATGAGTGCATGGTCAGTTTGAGGGACTTGGTAGTATGAGGTCCGGGAGTTAGCACCATCCGACGGGAAACAGGTAGGTGATAATCAAGGGTGCAATGATTCAAAGCTCTCACGTCGCCGGTTCTGGTACAACAGGTTCAGAAGACCGATCATCACAGCATCTTCGGACTACGACTTATATCGGGTACGATTAAGCGAAGGGTCTTTTATTAGTCACAAGATTACATGCTTTCTCACAACCCAGAAGGGGGTTATTCCATTATTGATCTGATTTCAAACCTTGTGTCGAATCAGTCTCCTCCGTAACTCGCCTTCTTGCTGGTGGCTTTTGGACGCTTTGTCAACCTCACCGTGACAATTCCCACCAAATCAGTTGTATTCACGGCTGGAGTATGCGGTGGCGAGTAGTTTGATCTAACATAGCTTAAGTCTTCATTCGGCTGGCACGTAGTCCTATTTGTCAAGTATTGGCTAAGCTCTGGCACGACGATTAATAAATGAAAACCTCTCTCTCAAAGCATCCAAGCCTTCAACCTCCTTGCGAACTAAGGCGGCTTGTCACCCTTCACGGGTTTTTGTAGCGCGGCAGAATTGCATCAGCACTATTCTTCATTGTTGGTGGCTTCATCTTGACGAAGTCAACATCATGAAGAACTCGCAAGTTGACCGGGTGCTGCGCTCTGAACCCGTCAGGTAGCCCCTCAGCCGACAACGCGCCGCGGGCTTGACGCTCTTCCTCCGTAAGGTCGTTGCACAGGTTGCTCATTGCAACGCCGCAAATCTTGCAGAATGTCTTGTCGACAATGTAGTGGGCAAAGCTGTACCGGCCGATATTCGAAGGGTTGCTGGCGTGAAGAACCACCTGCTCGTTATTTGGGTATATCCACCGATAGGCGTTCTGTGACACTTTTGTGAGCTGCGGCCGCGAAGATGAAACACGGCGTCTCTCACCCTCTGGCAGGAGCTGCAGTCGCATTCCGCGGTGAACCCGTCAAACGTCTGGTCTAGAGGTTTGCTCATCAGAGCCAGCGTGACGGCGCCGCAGTGACAGGACCCAGTGTACATTTTATGGCCATCAATGGGAGCAGGCCACGGGCCTTTGTGCTTGGGTTTGATATAGGGTTTGCCAAGTGACGCGCCATCATAGCTATCCATGTCATCAACGCATGATCTGTTCAGCTCGGCGGCGTGTAGTGTCACACTGATGAGGGCAAACTCACGGAACTCTCTCCAATGTGCTCAAGTCGATTCCTTGAATAGCTCGGACCTTGTATTCTCGTTAGTATTTGATCCGCGGTAAAGACAAGCCAACTCACATTGAGCGCTTGTTCAGCTCCCAACTCTCCCATGACGGGCGTAGCACATTTCGGGCAGAACTTGGATTAGTTAGTGTGCAGTTTAAATGTACATGGTAAGCATACATACCTTGTGGCCGGTCTTCTTCGGCCCAAAGGTGTACAGCGTGAGCGTATCGTTGGTCCCTTTGACGATATCAATCTTCGTCCCCTCGTCGAGGATGAGCCAGAGGTAGCCCTTCTTGTGGCAGATGCTGCAGTCACACTGGTAGACGGAATCGATGGTTGTGACTTTCACCTCATACACGAAAGCACCGCAGTGGCAATTGCCGCGGTACTTTCGCAGGCCATCTTCCTCTTCACCCTTGTCTTGGGCTTCGTCACGGTCCTGCTCTACTTGCTTCTCTCCCATGCTCCTGGTTGTGACCATGGTGAGGTTTCCGGACGTGACTCTTCGATTTCAAACGAGTGGCGTTTACGACGCATCCAAATAGGCTTCACGAGCAAGTATTCCTGCTTACGGGACGTAGACGTGGCCGCTGAACAGAGTCTTGGACAATAATGGACAATTCTAAAAAAGAGGCAGAATCCCCTGCGCATTGTGATTAAATACCTCTCATCTACTCCTGACACATCTTTACCCCGCGCTTGCGAACCACCGTGATTACACGCATGTCAGCTTTCATTAGTCTCTGCAGGTGGACGAAGGCAGCACCTCCATACGCTTTGCCTCCAATGGATGTTGTCTGAGACATATGGGCAAAACAACCCTGTACCCGCATGTTATCAGTCTGGTAATTAGGTATTGCCTAAGTCTGGAGCCTCGCATGTGTAAAGATTATTTCTTCAGGCGACGACAAAAGACGAGATGGTCTAAGTAGATTTCAAGGCAGCTAATTTCTCCAAACTACCAAGATGGGGTCGGCGAATCAGCCTCTCATCCCATATATCCCACAACCGTTCAGATCCAACGCTGCCAGTTGGTATCGCTATATGGGTAGCTTCTAGTGCCCGAGGATATGACATTAGAAGCAGACGAAGAAGCTGATTACACCGCGGCCTAGGCCAGGTCAGATGATAGTCGGCAAGGAAGCGAAGGAGAATTAAATGTATCCCCACTTGTATGGTTTAATGATTATGAGTGTCGGTGACCGTGTCCGAGTGAACTGGGAGTTCTTACAAGACTATCGAAGATTTCATAGCTAATCGGGAAAGAACACCAGGACTGTTGAGGGAAGAAGATTGTTTGATGCAAATGAGTGTGGAAAATATGTATCTGAGTTCGTAGTTGTAAGAGATTCCGCTTGTATCGCATATCGCCTGCTCGACAGTGTTCAAAAGCTTCAATCAATCCAACAAACCCTAGTCTGAACGTGACCTGTGTCCCCATCTGCTTCATCAATCTTCATTTCCATATCCATACTTGTATCCTTCACGTTCTTTCGCGTCTCTCGCGTTCGCTCATGGCGAAGAGTATTTGTATCCATAGGCCTGCTTAGCCTCTTCGACTTGCTTCTTCACCTCGTCCTCCTTCTCCTGCAGCCCCTCCTCGCCTTTCTGAAGACGCTTCGCCAGATTCTGCACAGAGAAACCTGAAGCTTCTGGGATCTGCACGCCGCGCTGGACGGCCGGGCGCTCGTAACAGCGGTCCAACCACGCCTTGACGGCGGGGAACTGGTGGATGTCGATGCCAGCCATGGGGGCGCTCTGCACCCAGCCGATCATGGAGATGTCGGCGATGCTGTACCGACCACGCTTGGGACCGACGACGAAGTCTCGGTCGGTGAGATGAGTGTCGAGAACACCAAAGAGCCGCTCGGTTTCACCGACGTAGCGCTGGGTAGGGTAGGGGATTCTCTCTTTGGCGAATCTCACAAAGTGGTTTGCCTGGCCTTGCCTGCTTGCTGTCAGCGGTTATTCTTTACGCTCGCCGTTGCGGAGCCGGGAGGAGCCACTGACATTGGGCCCAGGCCACCGTGCTGCCATCCGACCCAAGCTTCGGCGCGGGTGTAGTCGTTGTCATTGGGTGCGAAAGAGAACTTGTGCTCCGTGTCGTATTTGCGCGTGAGGTAGCTCAGGATGGCGTTGCCCTCGAAGACGGCAAGGCCCTCGTTGTCGTGGTCGACGATGGCGGGAATGCGACCGTTGGGGTTGACAGCGGTGAACCAGGGTTCCTTCTGAATGTTTTGCATAATGTTGATGTTCTGGTAGACATAGGGAAGCCCGTAAGCTTCTTTCAGCTCTTCGAGCAGAATGCTGGCCTTGTAACCATTGGGCGTGGCTAGAAGTCGAATCGGGTCAGTAACATGTTACATGACGGGCTGGCAGTGGGCTTTGCATGACGTACAGAAAGTGAGGAGTTCAATGCCCTTCTTGGCGATGAGACCAGTGGGACGTGCTGCCATTGTGAATCGCGCGTGCTAATTGCTCTGAGTGGATGATATTGTAGGTAGTTGTCCAGGAACACAAGTGCTGGTTACTGGTCGTAGTTGAGATAGGATTGATGGTCTTATTTATCAACGAGATGTTGTTATTCGGGCCTGGGAATGCAGTGGTTGCATTGGTAAACATTCAGTCGCAGAGGGAAAGCCACGCTGACAAATGTGATTCCATTGACGATGGATGACGAAGACGGGCAGTATTACTACGTAAGACGTACAGCCTGTCGGCGTCACGAGTGTGTTAAATCCGGCGTTGATTACACAATCAAGACACCAAAGAAGAGCTGTACAATGCTGTATTACAATGCAGCTGTGGCGCTCCCCCAGGGCAGTTGGCGCTGGAGCAGACGGATCTGGGGTTTGGAATGCATGAATCGCATCGTGGGGTTGAAGCAGTGGAAGTGAACTAGCAACTCGGATTAAGAGAAGTTGGAATACCCGATAGAAGTGACTGAGGAACGTCCTCAAGTTGATATAACTTACTGGCCTTACACTATTGAGCCCCCTTCCGTGGACATTCGACAAGGCGGTTCTGAGGAGGAGGATTCATTAGCAGACGCAATTGACCCAGCGGTTTTTCAAGCCGCAGGCCATGGATCTCTCACAGTCAGCGTCATTGACTCCATTGGACTTGCAAGTCCATAATCGCTTCGCGGTGATGATGAGCGACTTGGTAAGTCGCCTGGTTCGTGTCCAGCCTCTCCAAGGCAATCAAGAAGCTCAATGGAAGTTCTTACTCTTCATGGAACAATCATTTTCGGCGAGCCTGGAAGCGGCTCCAAGATTCATGCAGCCCCCCTTGTACTCCGTAGATGGCCCGCCAAATATGTCTAGCGAGCAGATCGTCAGGGAAGGGCTTTTCTTTTGCTATCGCTTGAACAACCACCACGATATCGAGGAGACTCAAATTTTTCCAGTGCTGGCGCGCAAGATGCCTGAATTCTCTGGCCATGACGCTGCACTACTCGAGCAATATCGCCAGGTTCACCACGGGATCGAAGGCATGCAAGGGTACCTTGAGAGTTGTCGGTCGCGCAAAGAACACTTCCATCCTTCAACGATGAAGAGCGAGATGGATCCATTGGGGTAAAGTTCTTATGCTTCATCTGGACCAGGAAGTGGAAATGTTGGGGGCTGAGAATATGAGGAAATACTGGACGCGGGATAAGATGCTGGAATTGCCGATTCGAGTATAATGCGCCGATTTTGAACAGCTTTGCGAGCTCCGACCCGCACGATGTGGACTCGGCCGTTCCGACATGGGCAAAAGACTCCGAATGTCCGAGTGTGATAGCAGCCGGGCGGGTCGGACCTCCGTTCGCTCGCAACCGATGATGCCATTGAAGTCGGCATGATAGTATTTCATCAGGCCGAGCTTCGGAGACGCCATCGTGATACCCAAACAACACCATCTCGTCACTCTTTCGCCCGACTATGTTCTACTGTCCTCCCTCCAGAGTAGCCAATTTTCTTCGTGTAATTCTATAGACGACGCGACGACACGGTACACCAGACATCATGACCGATATCAAGCCCAACGCACCAAAGGTCGTCACCATCGACGACGTTACGCAAATCGCCAAAGAACGTCTGCCCAAGGCGGTGCTCGATTACTACACGACTGGCGCAGACGACGAACACACCCTCAAACGCAACCATGCCGCCTTCAGAGAGTATGTCCATAGCTTCAGCTACCATCTCAATCCAGCCAACTGACGTCTCCCAGGCTGCTCCTCCGCCCACAAGTGTTGCGCAACGTAGAAAAGATCGATACCTCCACAACCATCTTCGGCAAGCGTTACGACATCCCCATCGCCATCGCACCGAGCGCGTACCAGAAACTCGCAGGCGGCCAAGGCGAACTCGACGTCGCCCGCGCCGCCTTCAACCTCGGAACGAACCTCACACTCTCCACAAACGCCACAACCTCCCTCGAAGACGTGGCGGCAGCACTCCCCGACCGCGGACCCGAGTACCCGAGACCGTGGTTCCAGCTCTACTTCCTCGGCGCCCGCGACCTCACCGCGGGCCTGATCAAGCGCGCCGAGGCGGCGGGCTACGAGGCGCTCGTCCTCACGGTCGACACGGTGGTCCTGGGCAACAGGCTGCAGGAGCGCAGAACGCCGCTGACGCTGCCCGAGGGCGTCGCCATGGCGAACCTCGAGTCGAGGCGGGTCGGCGCCATTTCCAAGGCCGGCATGCTCCTCCGCGCGGAGACGGCGGCCGAGTACAACAAGATTGTGGAGGAGCACCGCGACTCGCTGGTCGACGCGACGCTGGAGTGGAACGAGGTCATCCCCTGGCTGCGGTCGCAGACCGAGATGAAGATCATCGTCAAGGGCATCATCACCTCCGAGGACGCGCAGAGGGCGGTCGAGGCGGGCGTGGACGCCCTCGTCGTGTCGAACCACGGCGGCCGCCAGCTCGACGACGTGCCGGCGACGCTGGAGGCCCTGCCGGAGATTGCGGACACGGTGAGGGGCAGGATACCCATCATTTTCGACGGCGGCATCACCCGCGGGAACGACGTGTTCAAGGCGCTGGCGTTGGGTGCGGATCTGTGTCTGATCGGACGGACGGCCCTGTGGGGGCTCGCCTGGGACGGTCAAAAGGGTGTGGAGGGCGTGCTGAACATTCTCGAGCGTGAGCTTGCGAGGACGATGGCGCTGATGGGCACGGCGAGCTTGAAGGAAATCTCGAGGAATCTTCTCGGGCGCGCGAAGAGAGACGGCTTCGGCATTGCGAAGCTCTAGACTTGGGCTGTGCTAGCGAAGGATATCCGGGACTAGACCTCCCCCAGCAGTATAGACTTATGACTTTCACATCTGTATTCATATTAAACCTACATTTGATGCCTCTTACGAGGAAGACCTTGGTAAGTGAACAAGAGAAGACCTCACGCCCCTCTCTCCTCATCGTCGCTCACCGTCGGCCGTTCGGGGCTTGAAAGGCCATAGAAGCCGTTTGCTGAAGTTTCTTTGCCGAAGGTTGAACAGCGCCTCAAACGGTATCAGATAATGCCAAGTCAGAGAGAGACACACATCACAAACCATGTTTGTCATGGCCAAAGTCAAGAAGCGAGCCATTCCAGCGCTGACTTATGCTTCACTTCAAAGATATTCGATATGCTCAAGCAGAACACTACAAGCTCGTCTGCGTTCGTCAGGACTCTCAGAAGCCAAGCAACGGACCAGGTTCATCGAGGCTCAGCAAGGTTTTGGCTATGTGAACGGCAATAGGGTCACGTTACTACGTACAAGGCTTATTCAACAGAAAAGAAAATGACAGCTTCTAGGTGCGACAGATTATAGTCTTGCTGGAGGAACTGTGAAGTAGGATAGCACTGGACCTCCATGATCTTATTGGCCAGATTTGCAATTGACCGCGGGTACCATTCTCACAAGTAGCATGCTGAAAATTTATCGTAAACATAACGGCATGTCCTAAAACTTTTGTCGAGTTGACATACCCAGTGAGCTCGCCTGACTGGGCGGGTTGGCCTAAAAGTGCCCAATGTAAACACCAGAGGCTGAAGCCGCAATCGAATTGCGTAATTCTGTCAGCATACGGGACTGAAAGCCCGCTACACGATTCTTTCGGGATGAATATGATGTATTGTAGTCGGTGGATATTGCGAGGCTTCAGGTAGTATCGTGAGTATACGTCAGCCTCCTGAGACGGCTACGAGCAACAGATAAATGATCTCAACGTGTACTTGGAAAGTACCGTCCGTCATCCTCGAACTTTAGAATAAGTGTTGAACTGGCAATAAATGACGCGGCCAATGTTGAGGCGAAACTACACTAGATCTGGCAAGTATTCAGAAAACTTAGGCTTGTGCTATCAAGTACTACCCCGAGAAGAGTTCAGCTGTGTATATCATGCTGGCTTTCGCAGAGCAAACGTAGATGGAAGTATCCCACATCAGCTCCTGCTACTATTCAACAACTGTCAGATCCGAGATGAAACTGTTAACACCCATTTTGACCATGTCAGTATCGCACTGCTGTTGAAGATGCCCCGGAGCACATCATGCTTGCGACCCACAGTGGACAAAGCTAAATACAGCGAGATAGGCTTGTCGTCATGTCATGTGCTAGGCAGTGGGAGGGTTGCATTTGCCGACGAGGTGCTGGCCAACCTGCAACTGCAGACTTGCAATGACTTGCCTGCAGAAAACCTTTCGAACTGGGCCATCTTTCTATATTGGCACGTTGATTATACATGGCGTATTTGCAGAATGCTCGCCCACTTTTTGAGTCCAGGGATTTTGATATCTAATACTGTCAGAAAACTTCGGCCAGGAGGGTTATCGTGGGTCGTGGTGTTGGACCTTGGTCAGGTTTATCGAGGGGTATAACAGGGGATTACTTCTACAATCATTGTAGAGAGCTAGGGGCGGTCTATTCATGTTGCGTAAACCTCGATGCGTCTCAAACTGTCGTGGTTGATCGATCGACGTGAGGCAGCCACTTCAAGTCGTCGCAGTAAATGGTATCTCCGCCGTCGTGGCTACTGCTCCCATTTGACTGTGGGTCAGCAAGAGGCGTTGGGGTAGAGTCCACATTCCCTGATAAATTTCGAGGGGGTTGACAAGTTGGCCAGCGTGGTGGTTTGGCCGATCGGCTGTGGGAGATGCTTTTGATAACTTGATCGTTCCTGAAGACTTTGTTGAAACGAAACTATGACTGATCACAGCTATTCAAGTGATTCTCAGCTCGCCTTTCTGGATGTCTTGTTTGTACCTTGGTCTGATAAAGTGGACTGTCCGGTGCAGGTTTTGCATTCGTTCTTCACTTGCGGAAGTATATCATTTTGAGCATGAGCTGCATTCGGCTCTCCCTATGAGTCAAAATTTTCAATGCTCATCCTGGGTTTGATGGCCGCTGTTGTATGTGACGTCGCCATGACTAGGCAGGCAACAGCAGTTCCCAAAATACAAGTCCGTAATGCCGATCGACTCGAGTCCGGTCGGTGGAGTATGCTGCCGTCTAGTGCTGCAACAAGGCATTCAAGAGTTCGGATCAACTTCGAGATGTCTATCCGAGTTACCCTAATTACACAGACACAGCACCACGCGACACAGCAGCAGTTGTCCCTGGATCCGGCAACAACAAGGTTTGTTCTACTTACAGCCATAACATGGCTCGATTTGTGGATGCTCTCGTCTCTTCCTGAAGGCCGTGGCCGAAGGAGAGCAGGGCTCTTGGGCGTTGTTCTGACGATCAAAAAGTTGGTTGAAGTAACGGAGCGCATTCGAGGTATGCTGTGTAGCGTCCACTTTGATCACTTACTGATCGCAACTTGTAATCAACAGGCTATAAGAGTGCCTCGAACTAGTGGATACGAACGGAGAACTGTGTCTGTTACCCAACCCAAAATCAAAATGGGTAATGGGTAGTTTTGGGTAACCCAAAACTACCCATTTTACCATTGGGCTTTTAGTGGGTTACCCATTATTACCCATGGGTCGTGTTGGGTAGAGGGGCCTTTTTACCCAGAGATCCATGGGTAATAATGGGTAACCCAAAACTACCCATGGGCCGTATGGGCCATTACCCAGTGGGTACCCATGGGTAATTTCCAAGCCTATGTCAGAACGGGCATATCACATACCTTTACGGGGGAAGGCTTTCTTTTGGTTGGTGAGGTATAATGCGCATAGGAGGACCGCCTCAACATGAAGAGGTCGAGACTCTTGGTTTAGCCAGGCAAGTCTGAGGTACGCTTGGATTAGAAAGGCGTTGGACTCTTGTTATTGTAGTGAACTTGCTGTTTTTTTGCTGACCCTCGAGTGACATCGGACAACCACCCCACTCCGATCGACCCGCGAAGTAGCCGGTTCTCCGCGGCGAGGTAGGAGAGACACCGTGGGAAAGATCACCCACACTCAAAACAAGCAAGCCTATGAGTGAATACAGAAATGATGATATTGTGCCTTTTATGTATATCACATCCCTTCACCGGCTAAGCAGAGCCGATGTAAGTGACAACAACGTTGGCTTGTAGCCTTGTTCCATCCGACGCAGTCGCTCTGCGAGTCACAATCATGCCAAAAGACTTAAAGAGGACTTCGACTTGGCCATGGTCACTTGGAATACCCCTTGTGGCTGCTCTAGGTCTGAGCTATCTCTGGCCAGGCCGGTTGACCATCTTCACAGATTTTCAGCCCGCCAAGTCGAAGTATACTCCGGCGGCTTCAGTCACAATTGATCAGGGTACGATTCTTGGCAGACTGGTGAGCGATGGCACTTTCCCGGAACTGTTGGAGGGCTTTATGGGAATTCCACATGCTCTCCCTCCAGTAGGAAAGCTTGACCATCAACGTCTGCCGGCCCAAGGGACACACGGCGGAGAAGAAGCTATTCGTGGCAGTCATGGTTCCCGGCGGTGCCTTCAACCGTGGGGTTGCGAGAATGCACAACATCCCGTCGATGCTTGCCTGGTCCGAAGAGCCTTGGATCGGCGTTTCGATGCAATATCGCGTTGGCGTCGCTGGCGGGATGAACACTGCCCTCACGAAGCAGGAAGGTCTCTTGGACCTGGGTTTGAAAGACATGTACATGGCCTTGAAATGGGTCCAGAAGAATATTGCTGCTTTCGGCGGTGATCCTGACGATGTGACTATCATGGGACTTTCCGCCGCTGCACACGGCGTAAGTCAAGGCTGATAATGAGTCGCCCTGGGTTCTGCTGACATGTGACAGATCGGTCACATCATCATGGACGTCAACCAGAAAAAGACACTGTTCCATAAGGGTTATAGACTCTGGTGGCCACACCGCGCGCGTGGTACATCCTCCCGAATCTAGGCTCAACGAAGCGCACTTTCAGAAATTCCTCCAGCTCACTGGCTGCAATTACCGAACCGAACACGAGATCCTTCCGTGTCTGCGAGCGCTTCCCTCATCCACCATCATCGAGTCTGGCCAAAAGGTATACGAGAAGTCCAATCCGTCCGTTCGGTGGGCGTGGCAGCCTGTTCTTGACGACGACATCATCTCGCGTCGTCCGATCGACGCGTGGAAGTCTGGCAACTAGAACAAGGTCCCGATACTCACCGGCTCGGCCCACAATGAGGGCGCCGTGTACGCCTCTCGACATCGGAACGCAGTACAAACGAGCCGAGGCCGCTTACGGCCACTACGCGTACACATGTCCCGTGCGACAGACAGCCATCTGGGGCAACTGGGCTCTCAACAATACGGCCCTTTATGGTGCCAATCACGTTGATCAGATGCGATATCAGACGTACAACGCGGAGGTCAGGTCCATCTCCTCGAAGCAGGAGGAGATTGCCGGTCTGATGCACGCATATGCTACCTCGTTCATCGTACATGGTGATCCTAATAAGATCAAGGGGAAGTTTGAGAACCGGCCCGAGTGGCTGGCTTTTGCAGGTGAGAAGGGCAAGGAAGCGGATAAGACGATGATTTTTGGCGAAGGGAATGACGAACGCGCTGGAGGCTCCATCTTAGGTACGGCTGCACAGTTTGTCGACTACACGTGGGCCGAAAAGGAGTGTGATTTCTGGTGGAAGCAGACGGAGAACTTTGAGGATTGAGTACATGGAGTATCCGCGGCATCCATCACGGGAACGTATCTAGAGGATGAATGAGTCGTGTCATACCTTGAAAAATGAAGAGGAACCAAGTCATCTTCCCAGCTTAACTCCACATTCTTCATGAAACCCGTGGTCATCGTCTCCCTTCGCATTGGATGTTGCGTGTCAAAGCATATGTGGCTGGAAACGCTGTATATAGTACGACAAACGTCTTCGTTGCTCATTACAATGTCGTGACACATAAACAGATGATCCATGTACATCGAGAACGACTCAAAACATATCCCACAAGTTCGGGAAGAGCTCGTCAATCATGGGAACATCCGTCGACATCATGAGCTGCTGAAACTCGGGCACCGTTGCCGAAGGACTGTCCGGGGTCACCAGCTTCTCGACAACCTCGGCATACTGCGCCAGGCACAAGTCGCCCAGGTCCCAGCCGGAACGCCGCTGGTGCGACAGCAGCGAGTCGATGAGCGTCTTGGCCAGCTTCAACGACGCACTCTGCGCCAACCCGGCCGCCGTGTTCTCCGTTTCCAGCGCGCAGCGCAGCAGGAAGGTCATGGCCGACGTGAAGGCGAAGGCGCTGACGGGCAGCCAAAAGTCGCGGAGGTGCGCTTCCTCGAGCCTCTGCACGAGGTGGACAATCTCCTCGGCGGCGCGGCGGACCTGGATGTAGCGGTTCGTGAGGGCGTCGCCCGGCGCGGCGTCGTCCTGCTTCTCAATGTCGAGCTCGATCCGCCTGCGCAGGAGTTTGGTGGAGAGGTAGGCCAGGCGCAGGTTGGCGGCGCCGGGGATGTGGAGGTTGGTGCCGCGGGTGGTGATGCGCCTGACGTCGTCGGGGAGCGAGTCCTCCCACTGCCCGAGACTGAGTTCGAGACCGAGGGTTGTCTGGGCGCCGTCCTTGTTGTCGTGGTTCTGGTTGAGGTCGTAGACGAACTCGAGGTACTTGTCGAGGACGCCTGTTAATGTGACCAGCGCTGTGAAGACGGCGGCAGCGGAGGTTTGTGTTTCCGTGGCGTCTGCGCCTGTTAGATATTCGGGTGTTGGATCCGGCACGTCGTATTGGAAGCGCTTGATTTGTGGTGGTGTGCCGTATGCGAGACTCAACCTGGCCGGGGAGTTAATCATGAGCTACGAGGGTGAGGAAGGGCGATGAAGCTGACCATTTGTCGTGAACAACCAGCGCCCACCAGATCTTCATCCGTAAACACTTTTCAGGCATGGAGATGTTCCAGTCAGTGGGATCCCGGTTGAGTCCGAGTGACTGTGCTAGCGACACTGCTGCACCAAGCTGAATCTCGTTCATGATCATGGAGGTTGTTGGTCTCCCACCCACGTTGAGGATGATGGCGATGATGGTTGAGATTCCGGGTGAGATGTGTAGTTCGGAGAAGAGGGTTTCTGTCGCCTGGTTCCAGATAAATCGAGAGTCTGGACAGTATTCAGACGGGAGATCGGGAGAGTTCTTCCAGAAGATCATGGAGTGGGCGTAGAGAACTGATAGCAACGCTGGGGATATTCTGTCTCTTGCGGTGCTGAACTGGTGCTTGAAGGACACTTCATCCAGCAGAGGAAAGCAAATGTTCACTTTTTGGAAGTACCTGGTTTCTGTCAGCATTTATTGCCATATATTCAGTCTACTCGCGGTCATCTTTCGCAAGGCGACTTCTCTTGGTAGAGGCCTTCGACATAACACACAGCAGGGCAACTAACTTGACGACAATGAACGAGATGGACCAACGAGCTTCACTTACAGGTCAATCAATGTTGATGTCCACGGCTCAAGCATCTTCTCCACAATCTGGTACTTCTGCAATGGAGCCGTCTGTCTCGGCGCCAACCCATACGGCCTCTTCCTGACGGCTGTGAAGATGACTGGCTTCCGAATCCCACTCATCGACGACATGGGTGACGCGGCTGTTTGGCCCCCCACCTGCATACCAGGCCTGGGTTTCACGACTCGAATCATCCTCTCGTGGATGCTCGGCTCCGAGCTCAAATAGTCCGCCAGCACCTGGGTGTCGTTCGTGACAGCAGGCCCGATTATGTGCGAGTTGTCTTCGTCTTCGGGACTGTCCAACGCCAGCATCAGGTGAGGGTTATGCGGACTCGACACCGCCTTGGGCCCCGAGCACGATGTCGTGCTGCTGCTGCTCGTCGGTGGGGACGTGGAGGTGGTCCGTACATGAATACTGCTGCCATTCTGGGGTGCCTTGGCCGCTGCCACCGCCGCGAGAGGTTCTCGTCGACACGGCGTGTTGGATTGCGGGGCGCGATATGTCTTTTGGACTTTTCCGGGGTTGAGCGGTGCTCGCGCTGGCGCTGCGCTTCTCGGCGATGGTGGGAACTCGCAGTCTGTGCCGTAAACATGGCACATTTGACACGTCGAAGAGCTGATGCCTTCTTGCTGCTGGCATCGCGACTTGCGCTTTCGGCATTGCAAGCAGGCCGGGCGAAGATGGGATCGGTATGGCCGGGGTGTCGGCTGGTCTACCGCTGCCGCTGACATGTTGGCTGTCCTGTTTCTTTGGATACTGGACTGCTCGAATACGCTCGATTGCCTTGTCTGAAGCTAAAACTGAGCCTGGGTTCGTTTTGCCGAGTCCGATAATCGGGGCCTGGGTGACTTGGAGTCTCGGACAAGGCACGCTCGAGCATCGAGCTGGGAGATGTGGTGTTGATATTTCCCCGCGGAAAGCTCCACAGCCATTATCAAGGATAAAAGCCGATCTGAGGGGCTAGTCTCGTCGTATCTCTGTTAGTCAACGCGCAAGCTGATAAGGCGGAGGTTCACCGAGAAAAACTCCACTTCAACTTGATCGTGGTTTGTGTTCAACCGCTCGGCGGCCAGAAATAGTTGCCGAAATAGTTTCGAGCGGGCAATTCCCCAAAGGCCCCCGATAACGCACAGTTCCCTCGGCGATCCACCGCTCATGATTTCTCCACGATACTCTGCATATACTATGTAGGCAGTGTGGCTGGCGGTGTCAGTCCGACGCTGTCGCCCCCGTAGGTGAGGTCTCAACGCGGGGAAACCCTCATCCAGATCCCAGGACCCCTTATCTCGCTATGGGCCTATCTGCCAGGATATGACGTTGTACTGGAATCGAGGACATGATTCGATATCTTATCTGTAGCCTATGCCATGTTGAGCTGGGAGGATTGCCAGGCCCGGATCGCGGACTGTCGACTCGTCTTATCAAATTGGACAATGGAGAAGCGAGAGCGTGCCAGGCTTGGTTCGGCACCGGATATCGTTAACCCTAGTCATCGCAATGAATAAGAAGACCTCCGCAGCCTGGGAGTTTTCCGCTCCGGGGGAAAAGTGTCGACAACTCGTCCTTGCCCGAGCTCTCCCACCTGTGTCTTCATCACAACCTGGCTTCAATATATTTACTATTCGGCGAACGCCCAAACTATTCGCTTCAACTAGCTCAGTTGTATCCACTTGGTCTCATCGCGTGCTTGAAACAAACAAACCACTCGCATATCCGGCGACCCGCCGTTCTCGCAGACTTCCCCAGACTCCATCATGGTTGTCGAGACCTCTCTTAATGAAGGGCAACCCAAGCCCAAAGACTTGGAAATTGCGGAGAAGAAAGCGTCTCACTCCGGCAGCGTTGTCGAAGACCTCAAGCCAGGCCAGGTCGAGCTCCTCGACGAGGCCGAGATCTTTCTTCAGCAAAATGGCATATCTCATTCGCGACTCAAGGAGCTTCTCGAAGACAAGGCGGCCGAGAAGAAGCTCGTCCGCCGCATCGATCTCACCTTGCTGCCACTGCTGATGGGCACCGTACGTTTCACACTCCCAACTACGCGCTGGAGTTATGATGGCGATGGCGATGCTGACCACATGACAGTACTTGCTGCAATACATCGACAAACAAGCTCTCAGCTACGGCGCCGTGTTCGACCTCTTCGAAACCACAAACACCAGCCAAAGCCAATACTCATGGCTGGCTTCCATCTTCTACATTGCCTACCTCGTCAGCGAGTGGCCCGTCAGCTACCTCACCCAACACTTCCCCACCGGCACCGTGGTCAGCATCCTCGTGCTCTGCTGGGGAACAGTCTTGACGTGCACCGCCGCGTCGCACAGCTTCGCCGGCCTCGCCGTCTGCCGCTTCTTGCTCGGAGCCTTTGAGAGCGTCATCACACCCGCCTTCATGATGATCGTCAGCATGTGGTACACCCGCTCCGAGGCGCCCATGCGCGCCGGCGCCTTTTACTGCTTCAACGGCTTCGGTTCCATGATTGGCGGCATTCTCTTCTACGGTGTCGGCCAGGCCGACGGCTGGGACGTGTGGCGCATCATCTTCGTCATGTGCGGTGGCCTGACCATCATCTGGGGCGTCGTGCTCTTCTTCTTGCTGCCCAACAACATCATGGCGGCCAAGCGCTTTTCTGTCGAAGAGAAGGCCCACCTGATTGCCCGCAGCCAGAGCAACAAGACGGGCGTCTACAGCCGCAAGATCAAGACGGCCCAGATCAAGGAGGCCTTCACCGACATGCAGGTCTGGCTGCTGTTCTTCTACACCCTGCTGAACGAAATCGTCAACGGAGGTATTGCCAACTTTGGCAAGCTGATTGTCAAGGGCTTCGCCAAGGACGCGTTGCTGACGACCGCCTACGGCATCCCGTACGGCGCGTGGGTGGCCTTCTTCATCTTCACCGGTCCCTTCTGCGCGTCCAAGTTCAAGAACTTCCGGACGATTGTCATGATGACATGGGTCATGCCCACGCTCATTGCTGTCACGCTCTTCCTGAAGCTGGACAGAGGAAACAAAAATGGCCTGCTGATGGCATACTACATTGTGAGTTGAGATTCACTGAATGAGACATTCTACGGAGCAAACCAACTGACACTGACACAGAGCCCTTCCTTCGTCGGCGCCCTCGTCGTCGCTCTCCAAATGCCCGCAGCCAACGTCGCAGGCTACACCAAGCGCGTCACCTCCACCGCCTTCGTGTTCCTCGCCTACTGTGTGGGAAACATCATCGGACCCCAGGCCTTCCTCGCCTCGGAGGCTCCCATCTACGGTACTGGATGCAAGGTCATCATGGGCTGTACTGCGGGACAGTTTGTGCTTGCGATTGCCATTCGCGTCTTGTTGAAGAGAAGGAATAAGCAGAGAGACGCCGAAGTTGCCGCCAGTGGTTCGAATGCTGCAGATGATGATGATGACGAGCTTTTGATGGATTTGACGGACTTTGAAAACAAAAAGTTCCGGTATTCGTACTAGTCAACATGGATAGGTGCTTTTCGGGGCTAGGATACGTCAAGATAGTGGTTGAAGAGAATGTTTGATGCTGAAGATGTGCACCCAGTGACCCAATAGCTGTTCCTGTTGTTGCTTCTTTTTGTCTCAGCTCGTTTACCTTTCTGGAACGACATTGAGTCTAATCTTTTTTTGGCAGACTGAATTGCTTTACGTCAAATAACCCATCGTCACCCTTCGCCGCCGTCCTTATTCTCCCCCGCCCTCCATGTCTACTATCTACTATCCTTAGTATCCCGCGGCTCTATAGTATATCTCAACTAGAGGTAGGCTATCCTAGTCGTCTGCATCTATTCTTTACCTTTGTTTTCATCTTCCGTCTCTGTTCCTGTTGTCTATCTCTGTTCCTGTTGTCTATCTCTGTTCCTGTTGTCTATCTCTGTCTCTGTTATTGATCTCTGTCTCTGTTGTCTATCTCTGTCTCTGTCGTCTGTCTCTCGTCTGTCTCTGTAGTCTGTTTCTATTGTCTATCTCTATCTCTATAATCTATCTCCACCTTTATTATCTATCTATATCTCTATCATCTACCTCTGTCGTCCATCTTTACCGTCTATCTCTATTACTATTGTCTATCTCTATATCTGTCGTCTATCATAATTATCTATCTCTCATCTATCTCTATAGTCTATTTCTGTTATCCATCTCTATCTCCATAATCTATCTCTATCTTTATTGCTTATCTCTATCTCTATCTTCTACCTCTGACATCTATCTCTGACATCTATCTCTGACATCTATCTCTGATGTTTGTCTCTGTCGACTGTCTCTTTCGTCCGTCTCTGTCGTCCGTCTCTGTGGGTTGCTTGCGTTTATGTACTCTATTGTCCCCTTGCTGTGATAACTTCATAGCTATAGAACTACTTATGTATAGTACTTGGAAATTAAGAAGATCCAACTATATCATCGATGATATGGCTCTATCAGTAGCTTACTGAATCAAAGCTTTGGTCTACTTATCTATCTCAGCCCTATAGGTAGCTTCATAGCACCCCTTGTTTTCTCGTTTCTAACTCTTCAGTATCTCTTAGTGTCTCTGGACTCTCTCCAAAGTCTTGTTACGTGATAGTACTCTGTACGTTTCTCATTTATCAGTCCTGCCTAGCTTGCTTAACAATACTTTTGCCTTTACGTTAGTAGACGATCTGATATCGTGTTGGTCCAAACCCACAACTCCCGACGAGTCTGACCCCTGCAAGCCAAGACAGACTACCAGCAAACAGGTCAACAGGGGCCGTGTGGAGCAGCCCCAGAGAAACGGGGTTCACTGTTTATTAGTAGTTAGCATCTCCAGCGGGTAATCTTGGGAGGAGCCTTGAATTGTAACCCTCCCTGGTGATGATGGTAGCATCAAGAACAGTCAAAATGGAGCGTTACCGTCGCCAGGTGGGCGTCTTCTACGAAGCGCGGAGCGATTCCGGAATCTAGTATGCAGTCAGAGACGGAGTCCCATCTTGCTATCCATATATAACAAGTCCACCCCATCCACAGGGATAATCAACTCAAGTTGTCTTTTCCCCGCAGGAATTCCGCCGCCTCGCACATACACCCAAAATGTCGTCGTCAACAGAAAATGGCCTCCCTCTCCTGCCTACGGGCATTACTCCTGAGTGGTTGGGAGCAAAACTCGGCCAAGAAATCAAGTCTCTCGAGAACACAAGGATCATCTGGGGTACAGGAAGCAAGCTGTTCTACACCATCACGTACGAAGATGGAATCGAGGACGACGACGACAGACCAAAGCACATTTGCGTCAAGGGTGTTTTCAGCCCTGAGATGAGAGAAGATCAGCCGTGGACGGTGAGCTTAGCACAGCGCGAGGCTGATTTCTTCACCAAGATCGCACCCGGCGTTCAGAACATGATTTTCCCCAAAGGATGGTGGAGCGACACGAGCGAGAACCAAGGCATCGCCATCATGAGCGACCTCCTACACGAGGGTTGCACATTTCCGTCAGAAGTCGCCTCATACTCGGTGGAAACGGTCAAGAACAGCATCGAGCAGCTGGCCGGTCTTCACGCGCAATTCTGGGGACAAAACGAGGAGGATCACCCTTGTAAGTGAACTCACATCCCATCCCGTCCCTCATCCCGTCCATACCACCCCCTTTTGTCCCTCTCTTTGTCTGGCTTCCCCGTCGCTCGCCGGCTGTATTCCGCTTGGCGCGGTTTGCTCTCCCCGTCTCCATCGACACAAAACCCCCCACACATACACCCGCTGAAGACCAAGGTATGGTCCACTGACCTGGCTGCCGATGAGAACAGGGATATGGAACAACTACGACCCAGCCATCAGATTCATGTGCGCGTCGTGGGACGAAGTCGTGCGCGAACCGGGCCGACCCAAGCTGCCCGACGACCTCATGGACGGCGCGCGTTGCAACGAGGCGCTGGACCGGTACTTTACGGAACGTAACCCTCGCTTCCGCACGCTGCTCCACGGCGACACGCACATTGGCAACGTCTACTTCCTCCCAGATGGACGAAACGGGTTCCTCGACTGGTCTGCCTTCCACTTTGGGTCTTGCTTTCACGACGTCGTCTACCACGTGACGGCCATGCTCAGTTTCGAGGACCGCCGCGCCCACGAGTTCAGCATCTTGGACCATTACCTCGAGACCCTGCACTTCCTCGGCGGGCCCAAGTTTGACCGCCACCACGACCCAGAGGTCATGCTCGAGTATCGGCGTTCCTTCATGACCAATGTCATCTGGCTCATCTGTCCCAGAACGCTGCAGTCGAGGGAGCGTGTCGACGTACTCTGCGAGCGCACCGTGGCTGCCTGGGACGATCATCAGGTCATCGACACCATTCTCAACCAGCCCAAGCCCGAGGCGGCAGGGGAAACAGGGGAGGAAGAGTCCGATGCCGGGACCGAGTGATGGTTCGACCGGGGCCCCGGAAGCCCAGCTGCAAGCGGATGACTCGCGGGGAGCGGGGCCGCGTATTTGACAGCAACACCAGCAAAACATGCCCGGACAGCACGAAAAGTCTGAGAGAGCAGTGGACCATGGAAGACAATGGGTTCGTGGGAACCGCCTACTGCGGGACCGGCCGCCCAGGTAGAGGTTCGCCAAGCTGACGAGACACAAAAACAAAGCGACCTCCTGCTCGACAGGACGTACATGTATGATACCACCAACAAACACGGTACAGAAACCGGTAGACACGACTACAGACAGGGACTGATGGAGTTGACTGTTCGAAATGACGGCTGGACATACCAGTATCGGGCAAGGGTTCTGAAAACCCTGCCCAGGCGGCGTCAAAGCACAGAGAACGAAGTTACCCACAATAGATACTACACTGAGCATCTTCAAATTTGGCTGGTCAAAACCAGTAATTGGACCAGGCGAGGCAAAAACGAACATTTCAGCAAAATAAAGATTCGAAATGAGCCGGAAAGTGGTATCCAGACTTGGGCAGACGGTGTAACTTCGCGCGGCATCGTGTGCCATTATAAGAACAAGGGGCCATCATGATAGACCGACGTGCCTTGACTGGGTGTCAGAAGCCCAGCTAACTCCATATCAAGGCTTTGTCATTACTATGGGGCCTTCTCCCAGACGCGGATGGCAGATTGTGGCGCTGGATGTTCTGTGTATACTGCTCGGAGGGCGCTCTCCCATCGGAAGATGCACTCGAGCAACCTTCAGCTGCTTTTTCTTCTTGTTCAGGCGCAAGCCGACTAGCCTTGGTATTCCTGGCATCGTCTGACGAGGAATGGCACTGCCTGATCTCTGTGCTCGGGCTGGTCGATATAGCCTAGCTAGACTTAGGTAGTCTACTGACTTGTAAGTCTTGTCCCAGCATTTCTCACCAAGCGTGTCTGACGATTTCCTCCACTTATATTGTCTTGATATGAGGAAACATCTGGTTTAAAGTGCCATCGTCGGTGATGTCACACAAACCCATGGCCGAGCGTCGAGAACATTAACTGAAGGCGCGGCTTGGAGGATAAACTGTATGCCTCCTGATGTGAGGGAGGCTCTGTAGTTTTAATTCTTCAGCTTCTATAATGTCTACGCTTTCACGGCTGGTAATAAAATGAGTGGACATGCATAAAATCTCAATATTTGATGAACATATGACATACCTTCCTTTGAAAAAGTTGAGGTCATGATTTCATCACCACATCTACCATAGTCATCATCACTATCGTCACAGTAATAACTGAAGCTTTAAATAGGCGAAGAAAGGAATAGGTTTCTGAAATATAAAAGTAGCTGCTCGTGTGACACTTTCATTCCCAAAACCGACAAGAGCCCGAAAAGGTCCAGGACTGACATGAGAGAAAGTTAGACGAAAATTGCGCATCGTAGACAGTGAAGAACATTTCGTACGCCATAATTTGAATAATTGTCACTGCCGATGTAATAGAAGTCCCAAGTCAAATATTTGGCTTTTTTCCCTGAACTGATTGTCGTAGTGGCAAGGGCCATGGCCGGCTTGAGTAGTCGAAATCCTGACCACCCCTAGGGTTCAGAAATTGTCACCATCGCCGGCAAGACACTCCATAAGCAATTCATCCAACCGCAGAACGAGTCCGAGAGATTCATGCGGTGATATCTGTAGATTATTCCCTCCATTGCCGACGAACGTTGATTGCTGGCCATCCTCCGCCCAGTACCCAAAAGGCAAAACTCCTCGCAACTTCCATGACGTACAGTGCCGGAGCCAGCATTGCACACGTGATGAGTTCCATCACCTCCCCTTGTGTACGCACGAACGGGCCAAAGCACGGCTCAACGCAAGTCTTGAAGACGAGGCATGCCGGTAGTCCGAGGCCGATGATGAGGCTGAACACGCCCAGCGCATACGCGATGAGAGGCAGACCGACGATGAATAGCTCGACGAGGTAAAGGAGACAAGTGAATCGGGCCTGCCAGGGTTGAAGTGCCTTGGCGTCGGAGGAGTCGTAGACTTGGTGAATAGCGATCAATACGGCCTGGATCCAGAAAGTAACCAACCAGAGACCAGCGGCGATTACGCCAAGAAAGGTAGACGTTTCTTCAGCCATCTTTGGCCAATCGCAAAAAGTTCGTCTTGAGAAAATTCCTCAGAGAATGGCGAATCACTGTTTTAATATGTGACGGATGTCGTTTCGGCGTACTTGTTTTGCTTGGAAAGGTGGCAGTTTAGACGTGTATAGAGGTTTTGCCGTGGAGATTGCAAGGCTAGCCACGACGCGAAAGTGCGCGAGCTCGCCTAATTATATGACATTCACAAAGATCCTCAAGGTTATCATGAAAAGCTTTCTCATGAGTGGGCTCTTTCGGGGTTCGTAATCTTTCGGTTCACCCAGGAAGCTCCTCTACATTCGCTTGGTGGTATCTTAGAGTTTCCACAGGCAAACCATATATGCGTGGTCTTGGATTGATAGATATGCAGAGATCGTAGCAGTTCCAAATTTATAACATCATTTTCACCAGTGCCTTACTAAAAACATTCTTTAATATCAGCCCAGATGGACGATTTTCCTGCGCAAAGATTGCGACAGCTATGAGAGAATAGCATTGGCTGTCGTCAGCAAGATACACTTCGCAATAGGTATCTTATCTTCATCGGCATCTTCACCATTGGCGTCGCTGTTATGATGTTGTCGAGAGGTCGCTCGTCATGGTAGGTATTGTATCCTCTCATTCCTGCGAGCTTGATGGCCTTTGTATTGCCAAGGTATTTATCAACAGACTTTCGAAAGCATTCTATACATCACTTTGTAAGCCAGTGACGCCACGGTCCCTGTCGCCACGAGGTAGTTTTAGCGGATCTAGACTTCTGCCCCTAGCCATGAGAAGCGAGTTTGTAAGCTTGTGCTTGTACTCGGAACTTGGGTGACAGGTACATTGAGAGAAACATGGCCAGCAAGGTTGGCACATTCCGAAATTTTCGTCTCCGATATCAGGATCATATGTGGCGTCAGAGAGGCTGCCCCGACGTGATGACCTCTACGGCATAGTTCTCTTACCTGGATGGAAGAGAAAACTTTCTCCTTTTAAGGTTATCTGATTGTGTATCTCAAGTTCTTGTCGTATATAACGCTCCTCTTTTCCGCAGGTGGCCTTCGGTAACACAACTTTGACTCAGCAAACAACCACAATGTCGAACAAAGTCGCGAAAAGCACCTCGGAGGTTTCGTCCGATGCCATTCGGTATGAGACCGACTCTGATGTTGCGGTCGATCTTGTCACAGAGCTCGAGAGATACGATCCATTCACCGCGCTTCTGCTTGCACCTCACGACCCCCCGGAGCCATACGGACTGCGCTCGCTGGCGTCAGAAGGACCACGAGCTGAGGATATCACCAACGTCAACGGCCCGCCCCTATTCAGACCCAGGAAAGAGTTCCACGTTGACCAATTCGCACGCATCGAAGTGATCAAACCGATTTCGACGGGAACTCAGAAAGGGGCGCAGATTCTTCTGTGTAAGAGTATCCAACAGCCTACTTTCATTAGAGCAAATAGTCACGCAGCCTTTCCTGTGTACCCTGACGGCAAGCCGAGCCTACTGGTCGCAAAGGTATTCGATCCACTCTTCTACAGCGACGACCGGGTTTCTCTCTCGGGACCATACGGAGGCGTCACAGCCGCGGATGAGGCCTTGAGTCGCGAAGCGGCGGTTTATGACGACCTGTTCAAAAATAAGTTGACTGGCTTTCCCCATCTGGCGCCTGAGTACTACGGCTGCTGGGCCGCCCACATGGAGGTAACCAGCACGGGAGAGTCGAGGTTTGTCGGCCTTATTCTGATGGAGTACATCAACGGGCTATCGATAGATAATCTCTGCACAAGAGATGGTCCCATTCCTACTCCACGACGTGGTCCGGTGTTGCTGGACCGAGACACCAAGCCAATCGATCGGCCATTGCTGAAGAAGCTCGACATGGAAGTCGAGACACGTCAGAGAATTGTGGCAATACTTCTCGACAAGATTGTCAGCCAAATTCGTGTGGGCGTAGACCATGAGGAAATCAATCCCAGGAATGTGTTGGTCAGTTTCCGTAATAATGGGAGATACTTGTCTGTCGAGGCTGAAAGACCTCGGGTCGTCATGGTGGACTACAACATGTCAACGGTCTACAACAAGACAAAAAGTTGGAGTACAAAAGGAAAAAGGACCGATTGGGTTAACGATAAGCCTCCCCACCCTTGGATTCACTTTGACGCCGAGAATATGGCCATGTTCGAGGGCTGGCTTCCGGAGCCGTTGTGGCAAATGGGAGGCTTGGACAGATGGATGGTCCACACGTTCGGTGCTGTTGACGGCAGTGATGCCGACTCAAAATACTGTAGCTATGAAGAAGCTTTTCGGAAACCATGGAAGGTGAGGCAGATCTTGCCACCGCGTATCGAGGAATAGAGCAAGCAAGCTTTTTATTCGTCCATCGTTTCCGCTGTAGTTGGAGCTGACTTCGCTGCACTTCAATAAAAATCACATTTTATCGATCAAGGTGTTCAACGAAGGTGGGCAAATCGTTTGAGATCTATATTTTGGCTCGTACTAGTCTCCATCCGTAAATTCTGTAGAAACGACTATTCGTCCAACAGTTACAGCACTGAAAAGAGCCTTTCATTTTAGCAAGTCTTCGAGTTGCTGAAACTTTGCTTGCAGAAGGCGGTGCATGTCTGGTTGTCTTCTACTTGAGAAAAGCTCTGGCAGGTATTGCCGAGCTGGCACTGGCATCGCTAGAGTCGCACATGTCAGTAAGTTGATCAAAAGCCGACAGACAACCAGACTGCTACCTCGTGTATTGAGAGAAACGGGGGCCAGGAGCGGAAGCCACACTCCTTTGTACATGTATGCAACAAGTGACTGGGGCCAAGAAAACTTACATGAAGAGCGTTGACGTTGCTGGCAAGCACCGTGAAGGCAGCGATAATTACGGAAAACTTCATTGTGGCTTTTGCGGTAACCTGACACAGCTTTAAACCTGAAATATTTGATAAGGAGGATATGAACGCTTCTGATGGTGTCGTTGATAATATTCTAGACACAACGCACATTGTCAGGAGGGCAGAAGTCGCCATATTTATATTCTCTGGCTCAAACGAACGTACCTTGCCCGAGTAAGGCCTACATATTGTTTGGGCCCGCATCCATGCTGTTATAATGGGCCTTGTAAGACCGTAGTGCTCAACGAAAATCCTCGATACCAACCGTTTAGCTTTGGTTTCGGGAAGGGGTAACTTCACATCAGCCTCGGGGAGAAAAGCACGGAGTCCACACGTTTCGTTTCTTCACGCATATCCGGCGCAGGACAAGGTTTCCCTCACCCACGCATGCCCAACACTCCAGCTTTTGGCAGAGTATGTTATTCTGGCGGTCACGAATGATGAATCGTAAGAATAGCCCAGGACAGCAAAAGAGCAGTGTGGACTTTGCACTGGGAGGGCTAGGGCAGGGGAGGGATGTGAGTTGAACGCTAGTACATCAGCCAGAAAACCCAGCTTAAAACAAGGCGTTTTGGAGAGGGGTTCTAGAATGTAGGGCGCAAGTCCGAAAGATCGGACGAAGTTACTAAATCTGGTTTCGAAGTTGATGAAAGGGAATGGGTGACTCGCAGATGACCATTTGGAACAAGAAGTCCCCGGATTAGCTTTCGAACAGTTGCCATTTTCCTTCCAGCACTCTGAAACTCGCCTGAATGGTAGGGATACTCAATCTTCAATCTAGCATCGTTAACTGGCTCAGGGAACGAGAGTAACAGCGCTTCCCTAAGGATGCTAGTGATCGACTCGGAACTCGGCTTCATAGCCGAGTTAGAATGTCGCATTCGAAAACAACACCAGTGTCCACCGGTGAGTTTGACCCACAGAAGCAGAAGTTCTCACAACTCGAGGAGAATGTGGAATTGACTGTGTCAAGGAAGGAATTACTTTGTCGAAGAAGTAAAAATGGAGAGCCAAAATCCAAAAGAAAACAGAAAGAAGACACTTCGTTGCGGTCTGAAGACAAGAAACATACCCTTCGAAAATTTCTGCGCTCATCTGCCGGTCTACTCAAAATTGGTATTTCCAAGACTATTGGCAAATCTTTGCCAAGTAATGGCTGAAGACAATTCGCCCAAACTATGACTGTTTATGGGGTGACGCCCTTTGAGTCGACTTGTGTAAGATAGCCTGAGTTTATCAAGATCACGGGCGGAGGCGGCGCGGCCAGTCCCGCCAGAGACCGTATCGATCAGCTGCAATTTTCCGACGAGGAGATCAGGGCTATCGTCACGGCCGCTACGAAAGCAAAGACTTACGTGTCGAGCCACTGCTACACCACCGAAGCGGTTCGGCAGGGGATTGATGAGGGGGTCAGGGCTATTCAGCATGGCAACATGATTAATTGGCCACGGCCAAGCTCATGGTCGAGAAGGGCGTGTTCTTGACCCCGACGCTGGTTACGCACTTTGTGTTAAAGAAGTTGCACTTCTTGAGTCCAGAAGGGGAGGTAAAGGTTACGGAGGTTCTCGAGCGTGGACTCGCCACCCTGAAGATGGACACAGAGGCGGGCGTCAAGATCTGCTTCGGGACTGGCCTCCTGGGCCCGACGCATTTTGCGCAGACGAAGGAGTTTGCCATTCGGAGCCAGGTTCAGACTCCACTGCAGGTTCTCCAAAGCGCGACCATCAACGCGGCAAAATTGTTGAACAAGGAGGATATGTTGGGGCAGGTCAAGGAGGGCTTCCTCGCCGATCTGTTGATTTTGGCGAAGAACCCGTTGGAGGATATCACAGCTTTTGACACATCCGATGAGACAATCTTCGCTATTTCCAAGGATGGACGAGAAGTGAAGTCTACTGTGAGTGAACCGAAGAATTTATACAACACCCTCTCAGGTTAATGGCCCGCCGCAGCTAGCTTTGCGATTTCATCCGCAGCAACGTCTCTTCCCGGCCGCTTGATACTCTTTGCCAGCGCCTCAGCGTTTTTTCTCATCGAGATACTGTCTGGCCCGCCGTCCACCATCTTGAGGAACGCAGAGGTGAGCTCATCGACTGAGAACCCAGGGGCCGTCTGCCGATTCCCCCAAACGCCGATGTCGATGGCTTCAACGCGTGCTGCGTAGTTGTACAAGTCGAGCCATGCAGGCAAGATGACGTGTGGAACGCCGGTCCTGAAAACGTCAGTGTCAGCAAAACAAGTCGACAAGCAGCCCGTAGTACTCACATGATGGCTTCATGGTAGCAATTTGCACCGCCGTGATGGACCGAAGCAACAATGTGCCCCGTTTCGAGCAACGCCGCCGGATCGACGGTCAGCCAGTTCGAGACCCTCACGCGATCACTCTCGATGAAATCCGCCAGGAAAGGTTTCCAGTCTTCATCCTTTCGCTCATAAAACACCGGATCCAGCATCTTCCAGAGTACCTGGACTCCAGTCTCTTCCAACACGACTTTCAGCGCCGCCGCCATCTGTCCAGCCCTTGCGCCATCAAACTCGAGAAAGCTACCGAGACTGATCAAGATGGTCGGCGCACGCGCCAGCCACGCTGCGAGTTCTGGGTCCTGTTCCTCTGCCGTCGCCACCGAAATGGCGATAGGTCCCGTGGCAGTCACGTTGGGTGGTGTGTACTCTATGGGGACCGAAGCCCCTGGGGTATCCTGAGAGATGAAAGCGGATCCTGGCTGGTAGATGTTGAAGAAGTTGATGGGATCTTTCACTTCGTGTTCGGCGAGGAACTTGCGCTTTTCGGCGAGAGCAGGGACGAAGAGGACGCTGTAGGCGAATTTTGCAGATTGATAGACATTGGAAGGGATATCGCGCCAGGGAACTGGGAAGAAGTAGCCGGAACCAAGGCTGCGACAGACGTGTTAGTTGGCTGTCAATATTCTGAGTGTCACTTGGGGATAGCGCCGAGTGTTCTCCTTATCTACGAGAGAATGAAGCGGCTCCAACATGACAACTTATTAGAATGTAGGTAGGTGGTTAACTAGGTAGAATATTCATTATCTAGCAGAAGGTCTAGTGGCGGGCCTTTAGCCCTTATTATATATAAAGTGAAGGTATTATGACCCTTATCTGATGATACAGTATAAGGTAGGTATATCCTATAGGCTACACTCTAATATTCCTACTTAAGCTAAGTAGCTATACTAGATAATTTTAGTAATATTTCTTCTGCCAGAATACCTACTATTCTTACTAAAAATTATCTAAATCTAAAATCCTTATAGGAAAAAGATACTCTAGAAAGAAAAAAATCTATAGTTATATTCTTATTATTATATAAATATTATAGATTAAGAAATTAGTAATAAATACTATAGTTTTCTTTCTAGCTTAAGTTTATATCTAAAGATATTAAAAATTATTTAAAATAATATTTTAGTTAGGTAATCTATCATCTATTTATAAGTTAGTTTATATTAAAAGTTAATTTCTCTCTATTTATAAAATTCTTATAAGAAATATTATTATATATTAATATATTATTCTAATATAAAATTAAGGATTTTTAGTTAGAACTAAAGTCCCCTAGTTATCTCTATAGATAACTATAATAATAATATCTTATATTTAGTTTAATTCTCCTAGAAGGCAGTATAACTAAATAGCTTCTTTAGTAGCTTATATTTACTTTATATATTCTATTTTATATAAAGATAGAATAATAATAGTTTACTATTTAGAGGATTAGCTTATTATATTACTATTAATATTAGATAGATATCTTAAAAAAATTAATAAATATTAATATCTCTAGCCTAATTACTATCTATATAGTTTACTAATAGTTATAAATTACCTTAGTAGTAAAACTTAAAGTTATAGATGTCCTTTAGATACTTAAAAATATATTTTACTATCCATTAATATCTTATAGTAAGATTAGTTCGATATCAGCTGAATATTGAAACTATATAGATAATATTAAGCTAGATACTAAATATAGTATATATTAGTAAACTAATAATATAGATATATTAACTTTTTAGTTTCTTAGAAACCTTATAATTTCATTTAATCTTCTTAAATTTAAAACTAATTTTTATAGGTATATTATAAAATTTATAATCCTTTATATTAAAATCCTTAATAATTTTATTAATATAGTTTTATTAGCTGAAGTATATAGTTTTATTAATTTTATCTCTCTAAATAACTATATCTAGATAGTAAATATAGAATCTTAAATCTATTATCTTAAAATACTTATTTAGTATCTTCTTGAATATCTATATTTTAGTTACAGAGGATCTAGTAATAAATGAATTATCTATATAAACTATAATAATAATATTACCTCTCATAAAAATATTATTATTTACTATACGAATTTTAAAGCTTAGATTTTTTAGGAATATTAAGATTATTTTATACTAAATTTAGAATATTTACTTTAGATTATATAAAACTTTCTTAAGTTAGTAGACTTTCTAGTAACTTTTCTTAAAACTCTAAAGTTATTTAATATAGAGATCTTAAGTATTAATTAACTTATAAAAGAAAGTTATTTTAATATCTATCTATTTAAACTTAAGATTAAAAGTAACTATAATAGTAAAAATAATCTTGTAGCTTATTAGTTTAATTACTAAAGTAAAAGTTTTATTATAGTTAATATCCTTCTCTTATTTAAATTTACTAACTACTTATTAGGCTTTATAATATATTAATTCTCCTAGTAATTTATATTTAATTTTAAAAACCTATTTACTATAGAGAATATTCTAATTTAGTAGTATATTAACTAATATTTAGATATAAATATCTACTAATAATTTCTTTTTATCCTTTATAATATTAAGTTAGTAAAATTACTAGTAGTTAGTATAAATTTACCTAAGTATTTTTTAGCTTATAGAGTTTAGTAGTAGTTAGAAGAGTAAATAAGAAAGTAGTTAGAAGTAAGTAGATATATAAGTTTAGCTATTAAGGTAAAAGAGTAACTATTTACTCTATTATACTTTAAGAGATACTAAATAGTTAAAAAGAGAAACTATAGGTTTCCTTGAAATATAATATAGAATAACTTTAGAATTTTATATAATTAGTAAATATTTATTATTATTTAAAATATTAATTTAAGGTTTTAGTAATTATAATCTCTATAGTTAGTATAGTTAGATTTATAGTAATAAAATTAAGAATTATCTTATCTCTATAGCTTATAGAGACTTTAGTGTTACGGGCTATACCTGGATGTCCAGCTAGGGCTGTACCTAGGTATCTAAAGCTAACTCCCTCGCCTGAGTAGAGCCCTAGTAGACTTTATATAGTATTATATATATAGACTTTTCTATATACTTATAAAAGCTTCTCTTTTACTTCTTAGTTTTAAATAAATAGTATTTTATATCACTTTCTATATTACAACCTGTTGGAACTACAGAACTAAGGAATACTCTACAGAATGCCTAGTAGTTACAGAACCTTTATATATAAGATAATATAGGAATAATAGGGGCTCCACTCGGTATAGAAAAACTATAGTATAAGTTACGTAGAGATAATAATGAGGTAATTACTCTATATATATAAGAGTGATTAGTAATTAATTACTAGTAAGTAGTAATTAGTAATTATTATATTAGGAATTAGGATTTATATATAGAATAAGCTTAAGTCTGCTTAAGGTTAGACTTCTATAGTTTTTTAGTAATTAACTTTATAATTATCCTCAGATATTCTTAGCCTTATTCCTTAATCCTCTTATTAAATTTACACCTAATTACTATAAGTTCTAAAAACTTAATCTTATTAGTATTATAATAGTATTATTATCTATATATTATAGCTTTAATTTACTACTAATAAACTTACCTCTACTAAACCTAAAGTTAGCTATAATATTTTATTAACTTCTATTTAGTAAATTAACTTTATAAAGTTTACTTAATAGTATTTAGGAAAGAATATTATTATATCTGCTAAATACTAAACTTTTTCTACTTTTTTAGTTTTTAGGAAATACTTTCTAAAGATAAATAACTTATTAAGTTTCTAAACTAAAAAATAAAACATATTAAACCCTCTAATAATAAAGAGGATAATATTACTAAATTTATATAATAGCTTCAAAAAACTAATAGAAATATAGTTAAGATATAAGAGATTATTAATAGTAATATTATAGAGATTACCTAACTTTAGTAGAATCTCTATAATAATCTAGATTAATAGTAACTTCTCACTTTTTAGTAAGAAATTTATATTCTTTATATTACTACTAATATTACCTAGACTCTAGTTAAGTTATATAAGAAACTTTAACTTAACTTACCTTAAGTTTTTAATAGGATTTCTAGATACCTTAAGGAATTCCTTACTTAAGTTAGAATCTACTATTAGTTTTATAATTTCAGTTTTAAGGATAAAGTTAAATAAGTTATTTATATTATTTTATTTTTGAAGAGAAAAATCTTTATATAGTTTAAATTTTATCTTACTAACTTCCTTACCTATAAATAGAATAATCTTAAGTTAGAAACTTAGACTATCTTTATAGATTATTATAACTTTAAAAATACTCTAGTCTTACTATTCTAAGAACTAGATAAGTAATAATAGTATAAAGAAGATCTTATAGTTTTTAAATAGAAAGATATAACTATATACTATATAGCTAAACTTAGATATATCTATACTAAACTTAATTATACTAATAATATTAAAATCTTTATATTCTATTAAGAACTAAAAGAAGATATTAAAGATAAACTTATTAAGTAAGATAGATTTAGTAACTTTATTATATATATAAAACTTATTATTAAGATTAATAACTAATTCTTTAAGTATTATTTTAGGAAAGGTAAATAATAATAATCTTAATAACCTAATAGTAGACGTAAGTATTAAGAACTACTATATAACTACTAGAATTAATATAATAATTAGAGAACTAGATAATAATTTACCTTATAAATAAGTATATCTTATAGTTACCATAGTGGATCTATAAACCTTACTACTAAAGTTACTACTAAAGATAATAAATAACAAGATTTTAAATATTATAATTATAATAAACTAAAATATATAGCTAAAAACTACCACTTACTTAAATATCAGTAGTAAAGATAATAATTTCAGCTAATATCTAAATAAACTTAATAAACTAATATTACTAAGAAGGAAATACTCTATACCTCTCTAATTTAGAAGTCTATTTTAATAATATTTATATTATATATTAAAGATCTAAGGATAATATAGAATAATATCCTAAAAACCTTTTTAGATAATTAGGATACTACACTAAGAAGATACTAATAATAGCTAATATTAAGAAAAAAGAAAACTTTATACTAGTCTCAGAATAAGACTAAGTATAAAGAAATAAAATAGTAATCTTATAGCTATAAGTAGCTAAGAGAGAACTTTACTATAGAATTAGTTAAATACTTAATAGATAACTTCTATAGAAATTTTAATATTAGATTCAGTAGAAACCTAACGTCAGAGGAAACCTACTTCTTACTTAAACTCTCATATAACCACTTGAAGTAAGTAATAAGATACTAATAAAAACCCTCACTATAGTTAAACACTATAAGCTAGAACGTAAAATTAAGAAATAACTTAATAACTTCTATTAGTAAGAACTTATTAAAATTAGCTTAAGAATTTATATTAACTTAAGTAACCTATTTAAGTCAACTAATAATAACACTAAGCTAGATAATAATACTATTAAAAACTTAGGATCTTCTATTTTATAGTAACTATATAGTAATATAAATAAGTAATTTGGAATTAAGAATATTTACCTAACTTAAGATAAGTAATTTATTATATTCTATAGAGTTCTTAATATCTAGACTCTTAACTACCTTAAGATAATTTTCTATAATATAAACTATAAACTTCTATAAATTAATTACTTAGTTTACTAAACTATATTTTAGATATATTATATGTAAAATAATTATATACTACACTTTAGTAATAAATTTAATAGATAATTCTTCCTATTAAACCTTAAGAATAATCTCATTCTAAATATATATCTTAATATAGATTTACTATTTTAGGAACTTCAGTATTTTAATAAAAACTATTTTATAGTATTTACACTTAGTAAAGACTATCCTATAGTATACGTAAATAATATTATTAGTAAATAGACAGACTATAAATCGGACTACTATATAATCTATTATATTAATAAAGTAAGAGAATAATATTATTAATATAATAAACTTTAGAAATAAGAAAAAGATACTGAAGATAAACCTACACTACTAATACTGAAATATAAAGAATTAATATTCAGAAATATATTTTAAGAAGGAAAGATTATAACCTACTATTATAAACATAGAATAATATTAGAATAGAGATATTATAAGTAATTAAAAAACTAAACTTACCTACTAAATAAGGATAAAAAAAAGTATTTCAGATAAAGTTCTTATACTTAGTAATAGTAGAATATAATAATAAATACCTTCACTTTAATATTATAGTAAAGAGATATAAGATATAAACTTTAATTAATTATAATATTTAAGGAAACTTTATATCACTATAAGTAGTAAATAAATAATAGATTCTATAGATAATAAAAACTAAACTATACTAACTGTATACTATTAAAGAAGAAAACGTTGAATATAATAGAGATATTATTAATTTAGAGATTATATATCTCCCTTTAAACTATTATAGCTAGAAGGAAGACTATATTTTTAATATAATACAGATAAGTAATTAAGAGATTATTTTAGGAATTCTATAGTTTTAAAAAAATAACTTATAGATAGATTAGAAGACTAGCTATCTCTAACAGAAGGATTCAGTCTCTGAGGACTCTCTAGATAATAAGATCTTATATAAATTAGATATAACTCTAAGAGTATAAAGATTTATTTTCTACCTTAAGATTAAGAATATAGCAGCCTGAATATTAAATATTATAGTAGTAGTAAGAGTTAATAATAAGATAGATTAACTTCAGACTATCCCCAATAAATACTAAATTTATAAATAACTTTTTACAGAAGAATTTGAAACTAAGTTACTAGAGTATATAAGCTATAATTATAAGATCCTCTTAAAAGAGGGGAAGAAGCTTAAATTCAGTAAAATCTATAAACTTAATTAAATAAAAATAGAAGTACTTAATAAATATATTAATAAACACCTTAAGAAAAATTATATTAAATATTTAATATTACTAGCAGGAAACCTAATCCTATTTATACTTAAGACAAACAGTAAATTTTAATTTTATATTAATTATTAGTAACTTAATAATATAATAATTAAAAACTAATACTTATTATTTCTTATATTAAAACTATAAAACTAACTTTATAAAACTAATTAGTTTACAGTTTTTAACCTTAAGGGAGCTTATAATCTTATCTAAATTAAAAAACGTAAAGAATAAAAAACTACTTTCAGAATAAGAAAAGAACTTTATAAGTACCTTACAATACTTTTCAGATTTACTAACGTACCCATAATATTCTAATCTATAATTAACTATATATTATATAAATACTTAGATATCTTTTATATAGTATATCTTAATAATATCCTTATCTATTTAAGGATACTAAAAAAATATAAGGAATATATTTATAAAATACTTCAGAAACTATAGTAAGCTAAACTATTAGTTAAACTAGAGAAAAACAAATTTCATATATAATAAGTAGAATATTTAGGATTCATACTATACTAAATATAATTAAGATATTAACTAAGAAAATCCAGGTAGTTAAAGATTAACTTAGGTTAATAAATATTAAAGAAATCTAAGCTTTCCTTAAATTCGCTAACTTTTACTGAAGATTCCTTAAGGATTATATAAAGAAAATAATCCTATTTACTAAATTTATATAAAAAGATACTAAGTTTAATTAAACTAATAGATAAAAAGAAGTATTTTAGAATATTAAGAACTAGATTATCTTAGAACCTATTCTCACAATCCCAGACCCTAATAAACTATTCTAAGTTAAGATTAATATTTCAGATTATATAATAGGAGGATAATTAGGATAATAAAATATAAAAGGAATATTATATCCTTACGTCTTTTATTTATATAAACTTAGTAGACTAGAACTTAACTATTAGATTTATAATAAGAAACTTATAGCTATTATTGAAATATTTTAAAAATAGAGATTATAACTCTCAGGAATTAAGTATAAAATTTAGATCTATACTAACTATAAGAACCTCACACACTTTATAATATCTAAGAACCTTAATAAGCAACAGATTAGATAGTCAGAATTTCTTTCAGAATTTAACTCTTATATTATCTACTATAAAGGAATAGAAAATTGAAAAGTTAATATACTCAGTTGAAAACTAAACTATAACGTCCTAATACCAGAAGAAATACAGATTATCCTAAAAATAGATACAGATAGAAACCTTATATCTATATAGAAGCTAGTCTTAATTACTAAATAAGTTAATATTAGTATAACTAAAGAAATAACGTATAAGATAATCAGAAATATTTATAATACACCAGTATATAGATATTAAGGAGTTACTAAAACATTCAAAAAGATTTAATAACACTATAATAAAAAGGTTACAAAATAACATATAATTAATATAATTAAGAATTATAAAACCTACCTTAAAAATAAACCCAGCTGATGTAAACCTTATAGTAAATTATAACCCCTATTAGTATCTTAAAAGCCCTAGGAATTAATCTCCTTAGACTTTATTATTAAGCTACTAAAGTTATAAGAACCACTCACTAGAGTATATAATAACAGTATTCTTATTATAATAGAATAACTTACTAAATATACCTACTTTATTCTCTATAAAGAATTAAGAAATTATATCTGATAGAAATAAACTCTTTATATTTAAGTTTTAGAAATTCCTAATTTCGTAACTTAGAGTAAAGTATTACCTATCTACCACTTTCCACCTACAGACTAATAGCTCGACTAAATATATTAACTAGATCCTTAAAATCTACTTTAGATACTATATTAACTACTAATAAGATAATTAGATTACTTTACTATTAATAGCCTAATTTACCTATAATAATATAGCAGGAGAAAATACTAAAGAATTATCTTTTTATCTTAATTATAAATTTAACCTTACTATATATAGAGAATTTTAATAGAGAGAATAAACTATTAAAATAATAGTAGATATCTTAAAACTTTATACTCTCTAGGATAAGCTTCTAAAAGAACTTAAATTCGTCAAATAATAAATATATAAGTATACTAATATTTTAAGAATTAGAGGATTAATTTTTAAGGAGAGAGATAATATCTACCTTACTAGATAAAATATTAAACTTAAATAACTAAATGATAAATTAAATTTTAAGAAATTCAGACTATTTAAAGTTATTTATAAAATCTTAAATATTAACTATAAACTATTATTACTGAATACTATAAGATATTATCTAGTTTTTTATATTTTACTTCTAAAATTAATATTAAAAGAATCTTATATAAAAGGTTATATTAAAGTTAATTTAGAATAAGAATATAAAATAGAATAAATTATTAACTATATTAATTAATAAAATAATATAGAGATTTAATATTTTATTAAATAGAAAGAATATAACTATATAGAAAATATATAGGAATTAGTATCTAACGTTAAATATCTTAAAGAACTTTAAGAATACTAGAAATAATATTTATATAAATAAACTATAATACTTATAATCTAAATTAATAGACTAGTTTATATTTAATATCCTTAATCTAAATATTAACTAGATAGAAAATCTCAAAAAGATAAAATATTTCTATATCTAGAAATATTATGCCCTAAACATTAAGAATTCTTAATTACTATACTAGAAGTACTAAAATTAAAATTCGCTAAATTAGGATCACTAAGTATAGTATCCTAATTAACTATCCTAAAGATATTATTTAAATAAGTTTCTAAAGATACTATATTTTTATTCACTACTGGAATACTTCCTTCAGAATCCTCCTTATATATTAAGTAATCTCACTTAAATATATTTCTCTCTATCTTATAAATATAATCTAGCTTTATAAGTAACTTATTTATTTCAGCCTAAGCCTTTCTTAAAGCTTCAGACTATTAATATAATACTTTAGCTTTCTTTTATAAAACTACTTTAGTAGCTTCTTCTTTATTATCTAAATAACTAACCTTATCTAATAAATAGTCTACTAAATAAAAATATATTAGTCTGTATAATAGAAATACTAGAAACTATATATATTTACAGATAGTATTTTAGGAAGTGTTATATAGGTCTCTAGTCTATATATAAATATTATAAATATCTATTCTCTAAAGTATTTTATAATAAAGATTCTTACTATAATAATAAGTATAAAGTATAACTTTAAAATTAAGTTTAGTAATTTACAGAATATAATAATCATAATATATAGTAGAAGATTATATAGAATTAAGAGATAATTCTACTAATATATTAGTATTTAGAGAAGTATAAATATTAATATCTATATTAGGAATAATATTTACTTATATAAGTCTGGAAACTAGACCTTTAGAGAGGAGACTTAATATTATAATCTATTAGAATTATAAAACTAAAAGATACTCTATAGAATACTTAGTAGTTACAAGACTTTTATATATAAGATAATATAGAAATAATAAAGGCTCCACTCAGTACAGAAGAATTATAGTATAAGTTATATAGAGATAATAATAAAGTAATTACTCTATATATATAAAAGTAATTAGTAATTAATTACTAGTGAGTAGTAATTAGTAATAACTATATTAGGAATTAGAATTTATATATAAAATAAGCTTAAGTTTACTTAAAGTTAGACTTCTATAGCTTTTTAGTAATTAACTTTATAATTATCCTCAGATACTCCTAGTTTTATCCCTCAATCCTCTTATTAAACTTATATCTAATTACTATAAGTTCTAAAGATCTGATCTTATTAGTATTATAATAGTATTATTACTTACGTATTATAGTCTCAACTTACTACTAATAGACTTACTTCTACTAAACCTAAAGCTAGCTATAATATTCTAGTTAAATAAGTTTAAGTCTAATTCTTTATATATTTAGAACTTAGTTTTATTTACTATATAAATAATATTAAATAGAATATAGCTTCCCACTAGTTAAGTATATAATCTAGTTAAATATAGCTTCTAGGATATAATACTATATAATAAGTAACTAACTAATTAATATAAAGAATAATAGAGAGGATTAGTGTAAAGATATATACCCTATAGTTTATATAGAGAGCTAGAATAGCTAGGATTACGTAATTAATAGAGCCCTAAAGCCACTAAGCCTCTATAAGATAAAACCCTCTTATAGCTACTACTAGTTAGCCTATATAAGTTAAAATCTTACAACCTACGGAGACCTACCTTTTGCTACTTTCTCTTCCCTTACCTAGGTTTTTAGCTACACTCTTATAATTTTTCAACTTCTACCTCTCTAAGGAGGTAAGACTGAAGTTTCAATAATAGCTTTATTATAATAAACGGTCGCTAAATACTTAGCGTCTGTATCTATATTAAGAATATTTACAGCCTCCGAAAATATAGCTTCTGAAAATATACCTTCTGAAAATATATCCTCTAGTAAGCATATAGTAACTCTTACGCCAGCTGTATTAATATAAGTAGCTAAAGTAAGTAATATAGTTACTTATACTATAAGTAACTCAAATAATATAGTAGTAACTATAATAATATTTATATACCTTCTTAAGTAATAGTTTTTGTTTATAGAGGTTATAATAGAATATCTATCTAGTAGTATACTTATAGTAAACCTAATATTATTATTATTACTAGCTCTATCTATTATTTCTAACTATAGGAACTATTTAAGACCCTCTAGTTACTTATATAACTTATTTTATAAGAATACTATATTATATAAGATTGAGAATTAACTAATAGTAATCTCAGATAGTTATATTTCATAGCTATAAGGCTCTAAAGCCTAAAAGATTTAATAGGCTATAACTAAACTATCCTATAGCCTCTAGATATTATAGTGTAATTACTACTATATATTTCTACTAGACTTTTTATAAGCTAACTTTATAGTATCTACTTACTACTTATTAACTAACCTTACTTCATAAGAGTTATATTTATATAGTATACTTTATTCGCTTCAGTATATAAGCTAAATACTACTAAAGTTTTATACTGAATAGTTGGCTATTTACTGTATCTTAGGTATCCTAATAAAGATATTAAAGCTTTATATATTTACTTTTTTTTATTACCTTAAGGCTAGAATATAGAGGTATTTATAATAATAAAAGTTTAATAATTAGTAACTGAAAGCTATAGCTTTAGTAGCTAAGTACCTCTGGGAGATATTATAGCTCTATAAGGCCTCTAGCAGTATTAATAAGAAGGTTACTACTAAAAAGGTAACTACTACTATTAAGAGGGATACTAGCTATAATATTACTAAAAGCTTAATACTAAAGAGGCTTTATCTTAAGGACTAACTTACACTTATATATAAGATATACAGTAAGTTAGACTATATTATAGCTATTTACTACTATAATGAGATCTATATAAAATGTAATTAAAGAGAGTATCTAGCGAGGTTTTACTATATAGAAGATGTTATTAGGGATATACTGAGAGTATCCTGAAGGGGCTCTCACTAGAGGTTATTACTATAGTATAATAAGTATCAGTATATATACTATATTTATAAGAGACTTTAAAAAGCTTATATAGTTACTTTCTTCTTACTAAAACTGGAATATAGAGATATTTATAGTATCTGAGGTTTAATAAGAAAAATGTTAGTATATATACTATACTGAGGATATTACTGAGGGTATACTGAGAGTACCTTAAGGAAGCTTTTCTAACGTTATTAGTATGCATACTAGTATCTTACTGTTAGTAAAGTCTCTTAAAACCTCCAGTATAATAGGAAGAGGTTAGATATCTTAAATTACCTAAAGAGGTATATTATCAGTATATATACTAATATCCTACTATTAGAGAAACTTTATAAACTTCTAGTATAATAGGAAGAGGTTAGATACCTTAGTAGTATCTAAAGAATTAATTTACCCTAATTAGCCTAATTTACTATTAGGAGCCTCACAGTCTAATTAGCTATAGGATAACTTATTTTCAACTATTTTAACTATTTTAACTATTATTTTAACTATTATTTTAACTATTTCAATTATTTCTTTAATTATTATTTATCTACTATTTCATTCAAACATTAAAGCTATCAGTAAACATACAGTAAAGTTATATATTAAAAGTAGCTACGTGGTATTTACAGACTTTAGAGCCTAAAGCTTTTGAAGGGGGGAATAATTATAAGGATATATACCCTATAGCCTATATAGAGAGCCAGGATAGCTAGAATTATATAATTAATAAAGTCTCAGGGCTACTAAGCCTCTATAGAATAAAACCCTCTCATAGCTACCACTAATTAGCCCATATAAGTTAAAATCTTACAACCTACAGAGACCTACCTTTTACTACTTTCCCTTCCCTTACTTAGGCTTTTAGCTATACTCTTACAATTAAAGCCCTCTAGGATACTCCCATAGATAGTAACTTTATAAGTAAACTACTTTAGCAATAGTTATAATATACTTTAAGCTTCCTCTACTAGAGAATTAATAAGTTTTTATATAAGTTAGTAAGATAAAATACTATAGTAAATAGTAACCTCTAGGTAACTACTCTAATAAATATTTCTAACCTACACTAAGATACTCTAGTAACCTCTAGAATAATATCTATTAGGATAATAACCTTTAGGGTTAATAATACTACTATACCTCTACTAGTAGCTAACTACTAGAGGAAACCTCTTTTCTTACCTCTAAAGTTTTTAGGTAAGTAGAAGGAATACTAAATATAAACTTAATAGATAAAAGTTAAGCTTAAGATTAACTATTATTTCTTTAATAGTAATTAGGAATATTAGTATTTAATTTACTTCTACTTAAATTTTAGTTTTTAGTAGGTAGTTAAAATTTTCTATATAGTAAGAAAGCTAGAGAACTTCTATAACCTAAATAATTTTATAGATTATCTTAATAGAATTTGCCTAGATTCTAATAATTAGCTTTATATTATTACCTAGCTATAGAGTTTCAGACAGAAGGAAAATAAATATCTAACTGTTTTTATATCTTAATTTAAAAAGATTCTAGCTGATACTAGAGGGTATATATAACTGAATATAATTTAGATCTCCCTACTAGAGGCTACCTTACTCTTCTACCTTAAGGAGTTACTTATTATAGTTAACTTTCCTATAGAGTATAGGTTTTAGTTATTTAAAGTTAAAATATAACTTAGAAACTTAAATATATAAAGAGGATATTAGTATATTACTAGCTACTTTACTAGAGATCTACTACCTATAATATAGAGAACATTATTATAATAACTAAAGTAGTTAAGAAGTAATAATAATATTAAAACTTTAATAGCTTCTCTTCTACCCCTAAGGAATACTCTAAAGACTACTAGAATACTTACTAATACTTTAGATATAGTAAGAAAAACTATATCTATAGAAACTATAAAGTCTGAAAATATAAGAAGATTAATATAAAAATTATAAATATTATAACTGCTTCAGATTATACTAGAGATATGTGAGAATACAGTGGAGGCCCCTGGTAGGAGCTTTTTTACACTATACAGAGGGTTTGTGAGGAAGCAAAATAGCTTGTATTCTTATAGCTGAAATGCGGGATATGCGGGGTATTTAAACCCTTGAAATATGGTCTTTGGGCTGTAGCCTGTAGCCTAGTTATGTGGCCTACGTGGCCACACGTTTCATCATACACCTCCCCAGGTGTAAGGGTTGCCTTACGTCTGAATGAAGGTATTTCCAGTGGTTTATCTAAATATAAAAGCGTTCAAACAACTATTTTTAGAGCGAAGGTAACAGGGCGTTAAGCTATAGGCGAGGAAGGCCTCAAGCTAAGGTGAGGATAATAGGGCCTTCAAGCCCTCTAGCGTTTATATAAAAGTAATAATCCTAAATAGCCTCTACCGTCTGAAAACAGCCTCCCCCAGCCTTTTTGAACGCTCCAAAAGGTAGAGAGACTCTGGATATAGCCCTCAAGCGTCTCTAATACTCTTAATGCTACTGCCTTCTTGTTTGTTACTTAGAGATACGTAGCCGCTCGAGATTAAAGTATACAAAATATAAGCTTAAGAGCATACTATATAAAATATAGCCTTCCAAGCTGAATAAGATCACTAGAGATACCCTCTTTAGAGCGACTCCTACTTACTATAATCTTTACACCCTATATACTCCATCCCACTAGTAGTAATAGGGACGCTATTCTGGGTGTTTAATCTTAATAAGACTGAAGCCCTACTGGATATTTATAATACTTTATATATAAAGCTTATTCTCATGACAGCCCAGAAGGTATACTTAAACATTGACTGCTTGTTAAAGCTGTCACGAAAGGGAAGGACCCTTAAACTCTTTCCAGGCTGTTAGGATAGCCATTTTTGAAGTTAGTATTTCAACTGCCTTAGGTATACAGCCTGAATAACATTATTTTGAATATCAACTTCGCTCTATAGCCTAGTTTTACTGAGGCTCCTTATCCAGGCTCTTCAGCCTTCTCCACCCCCCCAGATATATTAAATACTTAAGATGTAAGGTATATCTAAAAAGAGGTTTATTAGATATAACTGCCGTAGGCTGAGTCTATTAATATTACTGAAGGAATACCTTTTTATAGGTAGCTAATCTAAGCATAGTAAAGGCAGAGAGGTAAAAAGCAGAGTAAAGTTAAAAGAGGGAGAGGTTGCTAGTTAAAAACGACGCAATAAGGATACCTGAAAGGCACCCTCGAGAGGTTAACTATAACGTCAAAAAGTCGACTATAATATTGAAAGGTAATATAGGGACGCCTCGAGATAGGTAGCACTATACGTACGTTAAAAAGAAGGGTTAAATAGAGGTTCTCATAAGTATAGGCTGCATGCAAATTAACGATAAAAGAGGATAGAAGTTATTAAAAGCGTCTGAAAACACTATAAACCAGGCTAAACTAAACTTATAACTGTGAGAACACAGCAGAGGCTCCTGGTAGGAGCCTTTTTACACCATACGGAGGGTTTGTGAGGAAGCAAAATAGCTTATATTCTTATAGCTGCAATGCGGGATATACAGGGTATTTAAACCCTTGAAACGTGGTCTTTAGGCTGTAGCCTGTAGCCTAGTTACGTAGCCTACATGGCCACACATTTCATCACAAGATAACTAGGGGGATAATATTACCCTACTTAGTAATAGTGAGAATTTAGGAAAAAAATAACTCTAGAGCGAAATTAGACTCTAAAGCTAACTAAAGTAGAAATAATAAGATAGGAGAAATAATAGTAAAAAGAAGAAGTAAGTAACTAGTAGTTAGCTATTATTTAGACTAGAATTAATAGAGGTTACTTTATTAATATACTTATTAATATAAGCTGTAATATTTATATTATTATTAATATTTCCCTTATAAAGAAACTTTACTTCTTACTAATTAATAAGTTAAAGAGATAGATAAGGAGATATACTACTAAATTATTACTTAATAATATTTAGAGAGTAACTATCCTAACTTTAGAAGTTAGTAGCTATATATAGAAAATTTATATTTATATTATAGAGAGTCTATAGTTACTTTAATATTTTAGGTAGCTATAAATAGAGGATAATTATATTATCTATAATATTGAAACCTAATAGATAATATATAGGAGGAGTAATATAATAATATATCTAAAATACTAAGATAAGTTAGTATAACTTAAGGAGATCCAGTTAGTTTAGCTACTTAATACTAATTTATTTATATTTATCTATTAGTATACTATATAGTATACTAGTAAGATACTAAATTCCTACTAAGTTATATCTATTAGTCTAGTAGATATTAAGAAAATATTAGCTTTAAAGATAGAAGTAAACCTAAAAGATTATATTTCTAAAAATATCTTAAAAGAATTCCTAGATTTTTTCTATTTAGGTTTAGTATACTAACTACCTTATAGCTAATTAGGGATAAACTACTATATCCTATTCATTCCTAATAATAAAAGATAGAAACTAGATTTCCTATAGGGATTCCTCTATAATATATTATAGGAGGAACTTCTAATATTTAAGAAGATTCTAGAGAATTTACTTAATAAGGAATTTATTAAAGTAAGTAGCTTCTCTACTAATATTTCAATCCTCTTTATAATAAAGTTAAATAGATGAATATACTTTTATATAGATTATAGAGTTTTTAATATAATTATAAAGAAAGATTATTACTTTCTCCCCTTTATATTAGAGATCCTCTAGAGGATTATTACTATTTATTAATATACTAAGTTTAATATTATTACTATATTCTATAAAATTAAAATTAATAAGGTAGATTAAGAGAAAATAGCTTTTTAGATATATTATAATCTCTTGAAATAGATATTATATCTCTTTAGACTTACTAATACTTCTACTATATTTTAATAGTATATTAATAGCTATCTATAACAGTTTCTTAGTAATTTTATTATAGTATATATTAATAATATTCTTATTTATATAAGTAGTTTATAAAAAGAGTATAAGGAGAAAGTTTAATAGATATTTAGCTACCTTACTAATATAAACTTTAAGTTAGATTCTAAAAAATATAAGTTTTCTATTATTATAGTTAAGTATATTAAGTTTATTATATTAGTTAGAAAGAATTTCTCTTATAACTCTAAGAAGTTAGAAATTATTACTAACTAGCTTCCCTCTAACTTACTAAAGATTATCTATAGTTTCTTTAGATTTATAAATTATTATAAGGTTTTTATACTTTAGTATAATATTAATATAGAGTTTTTAAACTACCTAATTAAGAAACCTATTTCTTTTAACTAGAGACTAAAATAGTAGAAAGTATTCCTTACACTAAAATAACTTTTTACTATAAAGTTAATTTTATAGAAATTTAACTTTAATGTTTTAATAATAGTAAAGATAGACTATTTAGAGTATACTCCAGGAAGTATATTAATTTAAGATAATAAAGTTAGAGTGAGGTATTTAGTAGTTTTCTATTTCTAATATTTTACTTCTATAGAATTTAGTTACTTAATCTATAATAAGAAGCTCCTTATAGTATTAGTCTATTTATAAGTATAGAGGGTGAAGCTATAAAGTATTAGGAAGTTTAAAGTTCTTACTAATTATAAGGATTTTAAGTATTTTATAAAGAAATAATAGCTTAAAGAGAGGTAAAGTTAGTAGATAGAGAAGTTATTTTAGTATAATTTTTATCTTAAATACTAACTGAATATTTAGATAGTAGCTTCTAATATATTCTCCTAGAGGAAATAGAATATTCCTAAAGGGTAGAATAATAAGAAGTAATAGGAATAAGTAATATAAATTATCCTAGATAATACTATCCCTATAGAGCTTTAGGTAGAATATATAAATATTATTAATATTTAGATTTTTAAAATAAGGTTAGATCTATAAGAGATATAAAACTATATTACTGAGAGAGATTTTTTATATTAATAGATATTTATAATAATTTAGTAAGGAAAGTATAACTTTCTTTTTAATTTCTATATTAAGATTTAGATTACTAAGTATATTATTAATATATTAAGATAACTTACTTTTAGAGAGAAATTTTTGATACTAAGTAGTAAAGAGAGTGATAGTCTCCTTAATAAGCTTAAGATTAACTTAGTATAAAAGTTATATAACTTCTTCTCTATAAGCTACTTAAAGTATAATAGTATATTAGAGATTGTAAGTTAATAATTCTACTAATCTAGATAGTTATAGAATATCTGCTAAGTTATATATAACTATAATATATATAGAGATATTTATATCTAGAGGTTAACTAAGAAAGGATTCCTAAAGTTTCTAATAGTATCTAACTAGTTACACTCTAATTTATTAATAAATTTTATTACTAACTTACTTCTTATAAATAAATTAGGTAGCTATTACCTCTAGATTATTATTAATTAACTATATAAGGTTCCTATACTAGAGGAGATAGATATAATAGAGATAGAAGTATATATCTAATAGTTTCTTAGTTACTACTATTAATTTTATAGAATACTATATTTTATTATAAGTAATAGAAAGTTTAACTAAGTAAGTTACTTCTAGAAAGAATTCTATAGGTTAATAGATATTATATATTTAATAAGTATTAGTTACTATCTATAGACTGATAGAATTATAAAATAGTATAACTAGGAGATTTAAGTACTTTTAAGGGTATTTATCTACTAATTCTAGAATAACTAAAGTAACCTACTATTTATTATATAGTTAGTTTTCTGTAATTAGTAGTATAGTATAATAGAGATTATATTTTTCTTTATAAATTATAGATATTATATTAACTTTATTCTAGTTACTAAGGAATATATAAAACTACCTACTAGTAGTAAAATTACTATCTACTAGCTAATTAAGAGAATATAGTTAGTAATAATATATATATTTATAGAGATAGCTACTATCTAATAGAGGTTAGAAGTTTAGATAAATAAAATCTAATCTCCTGTAGATTAATATTAAGTTAGTAATAAAGTATAGTTAAATATATCTAACTATAAGTTACTAAGACTAAACTGAAAGTTAGCCTAACTATACTATAAGTATATAATAGTAAAAATCCTCTTACTGTATATTATAAAACTAAATATTCTAAAGTCTATTTATTTATAATTCTATATAGATTTACTTTAGAGGGCTACTACTAACCTACTATCTAAGTAAGTTATAATTAATAATTAGTTACTACTATTAGTAGATAATAATAGGGAAGCTAAATAGCTAGTTGAAAGTATTCTTACTATAAGAATATACTGAGTGGGAAGAAGATACTAATAAGAAACTTTAGTTTAATAGGAAGAGTATATAAATTCTATATAGAAGTCTATTAATATTATTATAAATATAGTAGTACTAAAGTAGTATAAGGTAATATATAGCCTAATTATAGATAATAATAGAGACTTAGCTTATAGCTTCTAACTAAGTAGCAGTTAGAGAGGAGAGAAGTAATATTACAGACTATATCTAAATATCCAGCTAAAGTTATACTTAGGTATCTAAAACTAACTCCCTCGCCTGCGTAGAACTTTAGTGGGCCCTATATAGCACTATATATACAGACTTTTCTATATACTTATAAAAGCTTCTTTTTTACTCCTTAGTTCTAAATAAATAGTATTTTACGCTACTTTCCGGTTAAATAAGTTTAGGTTCAGCCTTTTATATTTAGAAACTTAAATAGAAATTCTAGAAGATATTTAAAATATATAAAGATTACTAGAGGATAAGTTAGATTCTTCTAGAATACTTCTAGAAGATACTAGAGGTAAACTTACTTTTCTTACTTTAATTTCTAGAGACTCTAGAGGTAAACTTATAGGAGTTTCTAATAATCTAGAGAGGCTTACTATTATAATTCTAAATATATAACTTCTATTAGAATATTCTAAGAATATACCAGAAAATTTTATTATTATATTTAAGCTACTAGAGGTTACACTATAATATTCTGATAGTTATTAAATTATATTATTATTACTAAGTATAGTAATATTTCCTATTAACTTAAAAGCTATTAAGAAACCTATAGGGGATATTAGATAATATCCTGAGGCTACTAAGTTACTACTGAGACTAACTTCTATTTATTCTAAATATTATAAAGTTAGCTGGAGAATCTTTAGTTAAGAAAAAACTAGAACTTAATTTTAGTTTATATAGACTATTATCTCATTAAATATAATATTATTAGCTTAAAAGATATATTTAGTAATTTTATTAAGTAGTATATAGATATTAGCTAATAAAACCTAGAAGGTAATAGTAATAGAATATGACGGCCAGCCTTAGGTCTAGCAGAGGTAAGTCTATTAGTAGTAAGTTGAGGCTACCATATATAGGTAATAATATTATTATAATGCTAATAAGATCAGGTTTTTAGAGCTTATAGTAATTAGGTGTAAGTCTAATAAGAAGATTAAGGGATAAAACTAGAAGTATCTAAAGATAATTATAAAGTTAATTACTAAAAAGCTATAGAAGTCTAACCTTAAGCAGACTTAAGCTTATCATATATATAAGTTTATAATACTTATAAGTTTTCCTATTCCTATTAATACTATATTATTCTTTACTAATTTAAAAGTGAGAAATAATTACTACCTATAGATTAGTAATTACTTAGCTTTACTAATCACTTTAAGAATTTACTAATTAATTACTTACTCCACAGAATAATTACTTATCTCTTATTATTATGTAATTTATACTATAATTCCTTGAAAGTCCAGTAAGTTCCTTATTATATTCTTTTCTTTATATATATAAAATACCTTATAGCCGCTAGATACTTTTTAACTTAGCCCTAATCCTATTAGATTATAATATTAGATCTCCCCTCTAAAAAATCTTATCCTTAAAACTAATATAAATAAGTAACTTCTACTTATTAATTTATAATAAATTCCTTAATTTTATTATTATACTTATATTATATCAGAATTAGTTTCTAATTTCTCCACTTCTACTTATTATTATTAATATTATATATTATATATTAAAGAGTTTAGGATAAATATAATACTATACTTTTTTTATTATTCCAAAAACCTACATTACAAAATACTTTATAAAATAGAAGTTTATAGTAAATATATATAATTAAGTTATTCTTATAATATATTATAAAATATAGTATATAAACGTAAGTTTTTATATCTTAAATAATATATTATCTTACTAATTAGATAATTAATTATTTACTTAATAAAGCTAATGATTTAGAAAATAAAGAAGAAGTAACAGAAGAAATTCTACTGAAAAAAACTATAACATTAAAGAAAACTCAGACAGAAATAAATAAATTACTTATAAAACTAAATCATATCCAGAAAATAAAATAGAATATCTTTAAGCAAATAAGAGTTATTACTAATAATAATACTAAAGTAAAATTAAGTTTACCTATAGTAAATAAGAATATAACTATTTTAAATATATAGTGTGATAAGCCTGGAGGCTATAAGGCTATAGGTAGCTATAAGGCTAACTAGGCTATACAGAGAGGCTATATAGCTACTGGCTGTACGTAAGGCTACAGCCCTACATAGCTACGTATTTAACTATAGCATAGCAAGCTAGTTACAGCAGTAGAACAGAAGCCAGTTTTTCCCTTTATTTTCACTCCCTTTTGGTACAGCTATACAGCCACAGCCGTATAGCTGTTACAGCCACTCTTTTGTAGGGTTCTTTTGTTTGTTTTTGTTGTTGTTGTTCCACCCTATTTCAATAGAGGTCCATCCAGGGTCTCACCCTATTTCAATAGAGGTCTATCCAGGATTTATACCTATTACTTCCTTTTCATTAAGGCTGTAATAGGTGGACACTTCTATACTGTCTAAACGAACCTGCCGCTAGGCTAATAGACTAACTAACCTATTCGCAGACTAACACCATTAACTATATTCAAATACGACTGTTTATTTAATTACTACAGCCTTACAGATACTACAAATCCTACAGATACTATAGATTATATAGAGGCTATAGCTATACAGATACTACAGCTTCTGTGGGCTACAGCTATAGCTATATATACAGCGAAAGTATCGATAATTAATAAAAGTAATAAACCTACTATAGCCGTATATAGTTATAACTACGTATAGCTACAGCAATATGTATAGCTATAGCTACGTTACAGACACGCATATGCCACTCTAGGGCTCTCGAGGCCTCATGAAAAAGAAGGAAACCCAACCAAATAGGACTCTATAGTTACAACAATTTATCAATTATTATATATATAAGACTATATTAAAAATACCTAGTTTTAAAAGAAAGACTACTCTGGAGAGGAAGAATACCCCCAGGAGTAGTATATATACCCCGCATAGCAACTTTAATAAACCTCTAGCTAGAGGAGGTAATACTTATAAATATAAAAATAGTTTATTAGTATAAATAATAAAGGCTTTATAGCTAAGGGGTTACATATATATATATATATAGCTGAGGGCTATAGTTTAAATCCGTTTTTCAACTTTTTCTTTTACCCTATAGAGCTGGTTAGGTTTTTGTTTTTATCTGGATTTTTAAATACGTAGGAGTGTAAGCTTTCAAAAATAGGGAGGATTATGATAGGCCTGGAAGCTATAAGGCTATAGGTAGCTATAAGGCTAACTAGGCTATACAGAGAGGCTACGTAGCTACTAGCTATACATAGAGCTACAGCCCTACGTAGCTACATATTTAACTGTAGTATAGTAAGCTAGTTACAGCAGTAGAACAGAAGCCAGTTTTTCCCTTTATTTTCACTCCCTTTTAGTACAGCTATACAGCCACAGCTGTATAGCTATTACAGCTACTCTTTTGTAGGGTTCTTTTATTTATTTTTGTTGTTATTATTCCACCCTATTTCAATAGAGGTCCATTCAGAGTCTCACCCTATTTTAATAGTTAGATAATATTTTTAGAATAATTAATTAGAATATAATACTAAATAATTCTAATTTAGTAAATTTCAATTTTAGCACTCTTAATATAGTAATTAAGGAATCTTATTTTTCAGAAAATAGTATTCCTAAATATAGATATATTTTATCTCCTTAAGATCTTTTATCTAATTAATACTGAAGTTAAAAATATTAAATATAAACTAATCTATTAATCTAGATTATAAATATTATAGTTTATTTATATATTTATTATTCCCAGTATTCTTAAAATTCTTTAAGATATCTAATATTAAATACTAATTTCTATATATTTTCTATATAACTATATCCTTTACATTTAACAAAATATTATATTTCTATATTATCTTATTAATTAATATAATTAATAATTCATTCTACTTTATATTCTTATTCTAAATTAACTTTAATATAATCTTTTATATAAGATCTTTTTAATACTAATTCAAAAAGTAAAATATAAACAACTGAATAATATCTTATAATATCTAGTAGTAATAATTTATAATTAATATTCGAAATTTCATAAATAATTTCAAATAATCTAAATTTCTTAAAATCTAATTTATTACTTAGTTATTTAATCTTAATATTGTATCTAGTAAAATAGATACTATCTCCCTCCTCAAAAACTAATCCTCTAATCCTTAAAATATTAATATACTTATATATTTATTACCTAATAAATTTAAATTCTTTCAGAAGATTATCCTAAAGAATATAAAATTTTAAGATATCTATTATTACTTTTACTACTTAGTCTCCCTATTAAGATTCTCTATATATAGTAAAGTTAAATTTATAATTAAAATAGTAAAATAATTCTTTCATATTTTCTCCTACTATACTATTATAAGTAAGTTAGGCTATTAGTAATAAAATAACCTAATTATCTTATTAATCGTTAATATAGTATCTAAAGTAAATTTTAAGAATTTAGTTAATATATTCACTCTAACTATCAGTTTATAAGTAAAAAAAGTAGATAAGTAATATTTTATTCTAAGTTATAAAATTAGGAATTTCTAAAACTTAAATATAAAAAGTTTATGTCTATTAGATATAATTTCCTAAAGTAGTTTATATTAACTAATAATAATTCTGAAGAACATATATATAAAATCTTCTACTATACTTAATTCCTTATAGAGAATAAAATAAATATATTTAATAATTTATTCTATTATAATAAAAATACTATTATAATATACTCTAGTAAATAATTCTTATAACTTTAGTAACTTAATAATAATATCTAAAGAAATTAATTCTCCGAACTTTTAAAATACTAATAGGAGTTATAATTCACTATAAAATTTATATCAGCTAGATTTACTTTTAAAATAAGTCTCACAATCCTTAATTATATTAATTCTATCTTATCTTATAATCCTTTTATTATAATATTATTAAATCCTTTTAAATATTTTAGTAACTCCTTAATGACTATATAGTAATATACTATAAATATTTCTAATTATCTTATATATTATTCTTCTAGTTATATTAATATTAACTTACCTAGTAATTAAAAGTAGTTTCTATATAGATATAAAATTTCTATCTATATTTATTTTTAGGATAACCTATATTTCTTCTAATATTAAAATATTATAATTTAAATTTTAACTAAATATATCAGTTTTTCCATTTGTTATTCCTTTATAGTAGATAATATAAAAATTGAATTCTAAAAGAAATTCTAACTATCTAATTTATTACTTATTAAAATTCTTAAATATTATAAAATATATAAAATTCTTATAATTAATAGAAATCTAAATTTTATACTTAATTCCTAAAAATTATAGTTTCTATTTTTAAAATACTTTAATAATAATTATAAATTCCTTATTATAAATTTAATACTTCAATTCTAGTCTACTAAGTTTATATAAATAGAAGATATATGAGTATAATATTCCTTTTATATCTTATTATCTTAATTATCCTCCTATTATATAATCTGAAGTGTAAGTCTCAATTTCAAATAATTTATTAGGATCTAAAATTATAAAAATAGATTCTAAAATAAACTAATTCTTAATATCCTAAAATACTTCTTCTTATCTATTAGTCTAATTAAACTTAGTATCTTTTCGTGTAAGTTCGGTAAGTAGGATTATTTTCTTTATATAATCCTTAAAGAACTTTCAGTAAAAGTTAGTAAATCTAAAAAAGATTTAGATTTCCTTAATATTTATCAGTCTAAACTAATCCTTAACTACCTAAATCTTCTTAGTTAATATGTTAATTATTGTTAAAATGCTAGGCTATAGGTGTTTACCCTATAGTAGTACTGTACCTACAGGCTGAATATTCCGTGGAATATTCTA
>MASP02000673.1:0-29065 GCA_001693025.2 Colletotrichum lindemuthianum | reverse complement strand
AGGTAATTAGTAACTAATTACCTAGAGTATCTAGATCTAGCCTATATATAGCCTATAGGCTATATACTATAAATATTAATACCTTTAACTCTATCAGTATACTATATATAATAATATATATAATATACTTTCCCCTAGTGAAACTAATAGTTTACCTAATATATATTACTATTACTAATAAGAAATATAGTAATATCTATATTCTATAGATTAGTTATTAGGTTACTTACTTCTCTCTAACTATATTTAAAAGAACTACTATTAATCTTATAGTTACCTTCTAAGTATTATAAATTAGCTATTCTAGTAGACTAATAGATAGTAAAGCTTCCTTATAGACTTATATAAAAAAAGTATTTAGTTTCCGTAAGTCTAAGTACTCTTCTATTTATAGGATACTTTCAGTATTATATAGGTTAATATCTTCTTTAACTATATATTATTATATTGTAGGATTTTAATAGTTAATTTCTAGGTTTACACTATAGTAACCTAGGAAATAACTCTGTAAACTCTTATTATTCCAGTATTAATCTTCTACTGTGAAAGGATACTTATTATCTAGTATAAATTTCCTTCCCTTATTTAGTATATTAATAGCTAGCTTTAGTTTGTTAGCTTTAAGGAAGTAAGGCTTTCTGTTAACTTTCTGATTATAGAGGCTAGGGATAAAGTAAGGTAACCTCTCTATATTTCTATTTCTTTACTTATAGTCTTCTAGAGGTACTTATAGAGGTTAATTAATTTATACTTCCAGAAGCCTATCCCTATAGGTAGTATACCAAATTATATTGTAAACTAACTTTAATAAAAGATTAAGTTTAATAAGTAACTGTGGAGTTTATAAATACTATTTACAGAGTCTTAGTATTAGTTATATTTTATTAACTAGAATGAAACTTAATACTGAAGTTAATATTAGTATGGAAGTTAGTATAGTTATCTTAGCTAGTATAATATTTAAATACTTAACTAGATTATTCTAAATTTACTATATCTGCTTATCTTTACTAGTTTTATTATCCTAGTAATACTTTATATTTTATTCTTTCTATATTACTTTATTTAGTATCAGTATTAAGCTTCTAGGTATAGCTATATAAAACTCTTAAGTAAGTTTCTCTTACTAAGTAACTAGTATATTATGATAATTACAGCCTCTAAGTGGAATTCTACTAGTAGTAAGAACTTCTCATATTCAGTCTTAAAAACCTATTAGTAAAGTTTACTTAGGGTAGCTAGAGGTTAGTATAATATAAGTCTATCTAACTATTAAGTACCATAGCTTCACTCTACTGCCTTCTATATATAGGTTTGTAAATATTGATACTAAAATAAACCTCCCCTCACCTTACTTATTAGATTATTATATATTATAATATTATATATAGCCTTATTATTAGTTTATAAGAAAACCTATTTATATTAAAATACTACCTTATCTATAGAAGAAAAGTAAAATAATAAACTACTTTCACTTCTACTTTTTGCTATACTAGATAACTGCCGCCTGAGGGTTATTATTAGCTTTAATATAGTAAACTGGAATATTTACTATATAGTCTTATATTATTTAGGTGAAGTTTACACTCTAAGTATTTCAGATTAGTTTTTCCTATTACTTAATTTTCGCTAAGGAGGTTATAGAAACTAGAAAGATAATCTGAAAGCTTATCTATATTTATAATATAGTTATCTTAAACTACTATTAGTTAGAAGTAATCTAGTAAAAGCTTTATTACTATAATAACTTCTAGTTTAAGTTAGTAAGGAAGTTTATTTATTAGTAGTTTAAAGTTAATATTAGAATTAGTAGATTATTATTTATAGATATTAACTTAAAGAGGAGGCTGGTTATTATAGTTTCTTAGGTATTATTAATAGAACTAGCTTCTAGAAGGTATTATTAGTAGTAGTTTTATTCTTATCTTTAAATCAGGAAGTAGGTAGGAGGCTTTAAGTTTTGTAAGTTACTAGTAGTATTAATTAATATCTAAGGTGTAAGTATTATTAGAAGTAGGTAACTTTATCAGACTTATAGTATTATAAGGGAAAGTTATTATTAAATAGATGAAAGCTAGAAAGAGAATTAAGAGAATAATATAAAGGTAATTTATAGATTAAAACTATAAAATTAATAAAGTCTATAATAATAAAAGTATTTATTAAAGTAAATTATTTAGTAGGTTTATAAAGTTTAGAATATTAATATTAATATTAAGAGAGAGAAAGTTAAAAGTTTATTAGAAAGGAAAGATATTTAGTTAAATAGCTTATAAGTTTATAAATATATAGTTTTTAACTAATTTACTTAAGAGGTATTCTTTTTTCTTTAGATAAAAGAATCTCTTTCTTATAACTAATCTAGTTTTGAGTAACTTACTAGCTATAACTATATATTTATTATAGTGAGAAGTATAAAAATACCTCCTCTAATTCTTACCTACTTAATCTCTCTTCCTTATCTATAACTCTCTAGCTTCTATTCTATTTTATTTATAATTAACTTTCTTCTATTATATCTTAATATAATTACCTTATTCTAGGTAAGAATATTAATATTCCTTACTTATGTAAACTTAGGGAATTAAGTATCTTTTATATAATTTATATTATTAGCTATTCTGTATCTTAGAAACTGGTAAGTAGTATATACCTATAGGTTATAATTCTATTAGCTAAATTAATAGTAAGTTTCCTACTTACTTAATATCTTCTTATAAGCTAACTAATTATAAGGTAATTATTAGTTTTATATTTCTGTATTTTGTTAGTTCTTAAAATAAATAATATAAGGTTATATTTACACTTTAGTTTCAGCTTAATAAGGATCCTTAAGTTATATAAGTAATATTTTAGCATACCTTTCTAAGTTATTAGAATTATAAGAAAGTCTATTTATATATTATAGGAATATTTATATTTTATTATTAAGTTTTTATTTACTAAAGTAGTATCCTTCCTAATAGTTTATAAACTTAAAAGATTCTCAGGTAGCTAGTTAGTATATATAGCTTCTTTATCTAGAAGTAAAGTAGTTAGAATATAATATCTTATAGCTACTATAAAAAGTAAACCTATATTATATATAATAATAAAATTAGCTTTTAGGTTTATAAACTTGATTTTAAATATAATTGTCTTTCCGGAACTTTTTATACTAACTACTTCTTTTATGAAATTTAAGAAACTTATAATTTTTAGTATACTAGAGTCTAATAGTAATAAGGCTATAGTTATATATATCCTAATAATATTTATTAGCTAAATAGAGAATATAATAACTTTCTTATACTTAAGTCCAAGATTCCTTAAAGTTTTAAGAAAATTAAAATAGTAGAAGTAACTTACCTTAATTTCCCTTACTTCCTTAATATCATATTTCTTAAGTAGAAGAAGATTTGTAATATTCCTAATATTATATTTATATATACTACCTATATTTTTATATAAGAGTCTCCTCTCTAGCTTCTTTAAGATAAACTACTTTCCTGAATTTAAAAGAATATTAAAATATAGTAAGAAATTGTAGTTACTTAGCAGGAAACTCTCAGGTAAGGTATAGAAAAAGAAAGGAAATACTAAAATAAAGAAAATAGTAAATATATAATAAATCTATAAATATAAATAGAAACTAATTGTTTAATTATTTTTATTCTTTAATATATTTTCTTAGATATATATTTCTCCTCTTATAATTGAATAAATATTTTTACTTTATAAAGAAAAAATAAAAATACTTTAGCTATTAAAACCTAAAGTTAGCTTTTAACTATTTAAAATAGTAGAAAAAATAAAATAGTTATATTACTTCTAACGTCTTCCTTCCTAAAGCTTAGAGAAATATCCTGGAATTTAAAGTTTCTAATTCTGAAGTATAAGAAATAGAATTTCTATAAAATATAAAATAGAAAAGGAAATATATATAAAATTATTCTATAGGCTTACAAATTAGTATAAGAATATTTTAGATACTAATAGGTAAGAAATCTGAATCTTAAAGTAGTAATTTAAGATATTTCTTCCTCCTCTCTAAACTTAAATTTAGAAGATAAACCTTAAATACAGAGTCCTTTAATATTAAATTAATAATCCTTTCTAATATTTAAGAAATATACTTATCTGTAAATTAGTAGTATAATATTATTATTACTATTACTTTTACTAGAGACTATAGATTTCTCTATATTTTCTTCTTTCTTAATAGCTATTAATTCTCCTTTAGCTAGAAAGACTCTTTCCAGTTTTAATTTTAATTTAGATCTGTAAATATCTAGATTAGTAAGTTCCTAATATCTAGCTAATACTGAAATAAATTTTTATAGATAGTTTCTACTATAAGTTAAATTTTTAATTTCTTTTTTAGGTAAAACTATTAGCCCATATAAGGAAAAGTCTAATACTTATAATAATATATAAAAGAATTTAGTCTATTAGTATTTAAGTTTATATTTTAATAATTTATTAATAGTCTACTTTATATTATAAATTAGTATAAACTTCCTAATTTCTAATCTATCTTCTTAAAGAGTATTAATCTAATAAGTATTGAAACTGTTAGCTACTTTCTTATATCAGTCTGTAATTATTCTTGTGGCACTCTCTCTATTTTCTTCTAGCTAAGTAAATATCCTGATTTATAGTTATAATTCCTTCTTCTTTATTTATACTAATATCCAGTTTATAATCCTCTATATAAATATTAGTATCTCAATTAATATAATTATTTTATATTTATACTTAAGATAGAAGGAAGTATATTCTATTAAAGTTTAAACTATTATCTAATTTATAAATAATACTATAGATAGTAGGAAGTAACGGTTTTTATTACTATTCTCTGCTATTTATACTAATAAAGTATAGGTAATTAGCTAGTAACTAACTTTAATAACTTTATTAGCCTATAGGTTATAGGCAGAAGTAACCTATTTTTTTATACTATACTGCTTATTAAATTTAATAATATATTACTTATTCTTAGGGCTACTATTAATAATAAGTATACTATAGAGACTATATTATATAATAACCTTTTCCTATAGAAATTTTATAATAACTTTCAATATTACTCTATTTAGCTATTATACCTCTAGTTATTCTATAAAGGTATCTCTAGCTTTAATAAAATACTATTTACCTACTTTCTAGAAATCTAAATTAATATAGCTAAATAAATATCTTTATAGAGTTATAAAGCTATAAAGATTGCCAGTATATTAGACTTAACGTAATTAATAGTCTAGATAATATTTTACTACTTTGCAGACCTTCCTATATATATTTATTTATTAGTATTAGTTAGCTAGCTTGCGAAAAACTACTTCTTAGCTATAGTGTCTATCCTTATTATATACTGTAGTAATAAGCTTCTGATAAATTATAGAATTATCTTCTACTTACTGTAACGTTAGCTTATATAGGGTAATTTTAGTAAAAAGTAGTTAATTATATAGTTAAAAAGTTAATATTTTATACCTTAAGGCTTTAAAATAAATTAGATTAATACTAGATAGTTAATTTAGAGTTACTAAGTAGTATGTAATTTACCTATATTTATATAATTAGATCTATAAATTACTTAATATAACACTAGGAAGTATTAGTCTTAGATTTATATTACTGCTAGTAGCTAGAATAATATTTATATTAAAAACCTTCTTAATATATTATCTATCACTAAGGGAATAAGTTTTATTAAAGAAAGTTTAAATATTTATATCTGTAAAGAAGATTTACATATTAATCCAGTTATTAATATCCCCCTCCTCTATATTATTTATTTTATTAGAGACTCTAGAGAGTTTCTAAAATAATCTATTAGCTGCTAAGTTTACTATTCTGCTAATATAATAGACTTTAAAGTTAAATATCTATATCTTAAATATTCAGTAAATAATAAAAACTTCTGGTAAATCTGAAGCTATACTATTAACTTAAGCTACTAGTATTTTTATATCTATCTTTAGTAAAGAATACTAGTTATATAGATAGTTATAAACTTACTTTAAGGTTTTTAATATATTCTAAAGCTTTTTCTTTTCTATATTATAAATAAGCTTCAGGCTTATAAATAAACTACTTTTATAGTAGGTAATAACTTTCTTCTATTTAATGAATTATCTAAAAACTATCTTCCAGCTAGTTTTACTAATATCTACTATTAAGTAGATCTAGCCTCCCTCTTAGCCTTCATTAATAGAAATAAATATAGAAATACTATAAAACTTATCTTATAGCTAGCTTATTACTATCTTCTGAAGGTTAAGTTATTAAAAAGAGATATTCTTCTTAAGTAAATTATTAAGTAGTTAGGTAATAATAGAATAATTCTTTATCTAAATATAATAAAAAATAGTAATATCTAGAAATAAATAGATTTTAGAGATATTATAGTATACGTTCTACTTTTTAATTTTAGTAATCTTAGATTTTTTAAACTATTAGCTATATATCCTATAGATATAACCTATAATAGTAATAGTTTTCTATACTTACTGTAACTTTACTACTATAATAATATAGCTAGTAAGCTTAATATTTACTAAAACCCTAATAATATTCTGAATATACTTTAGAATATAACTGTGAATATCTAGATACTATAGGTTATTTTCTCTATTATATATTATTATTAGCCTTTTGATTATAATATTATCTAGAAAAACTTAATAATAGTTAGAAATTAAGTTATAGAGGATTCTTATTATAACCCTTATAAATTAGGTAATAAAGTTAATACTTTCTATAGGTAAAATATAATATCTTAGTAGATTTAATAAAGTTATAAATATAGTTAAATTCTTACTTTTTAGATTAAGAGGAATCTGATTAAAATCTGAGAAACTATTAAGAAGAAGTAAAAGCTTATATATACTAAAGTCCTCTAAGAACTTATCTACCTTAGGTGGTAACTCTATATCTTAAATGATAATATTATTAATCTTTATAGCTAAGTTAATAAATTTTATCTTACTATCCTTCTTTCTAATAAGAAGGAAAGAATTTCAGTATATAGTATAAATATACTTTAGAATTCTATTCTAAATATAAACTCTAAGGATCTTAATAATATTATTAATTAGTTCCTTGGGGATTAGGATAAACTTTACTTACTATATCTTATATAGTATAATCTTAATTATCTATAATAATATTACTAACTTAAGTAGCTTAATATAATAGCTAAAGTTATAGGCTAGATCTTATTTTTATACCTTTAGGATTTCCACTTGAAATTCTTTCTCTAGTTTATATAAGTAGCTTACTGAATCTATAATTTTAGTTAGATATTCTTAAGTTAAATATTTCCTAGTAGTAATTTTTAAAACTTTAATATAATTATATCTGTAAATTATTCCTTAGGATTATTCTTAATAATTTTCTCTACTTCTATCTACACGTTTAGTTTCTATTTAGAATTACCTTCTGGAGTTATTCTATTAAATAGTATATTATTAACCAGATTAATCTTCTTGTTTTCTATCTTATATATTATATTAATATCTTTAACTAATCCTCCTTATATATCTACTACTACTATATATTTAGTTATATCTGGAAAACTTTCCTTCTATTTATTCAATATAGTATCTAATATTATTATTACCTTCTACCCTCTATAATATAGATTCTTCTAACTTTTCTTCCTTTTATTAAAATTTACTATACTAATAGTTTAGATTTATAAAAGCTATAGGGATACTTACTATTATAGAATAGATAGTCTAGACTATATTTTCTAAGAGATATAATAATATAATAAATCTCCTGAACTTTAAACTTAATAACTTAATAAACTAAAACCTCTAAAATCTCCTGAAACTTCTTCTCTAAGTTATTAATTACTATAATAACTTCTTTATTATTATCTAGCTATATTTAAACCTCTTTTAGTATTTAATCCTAAAGCTATAATGTGAAATCTGCGAAATATAAATTAAAGCTAGATAGTAATATATCTAACTTTTCCTCTTTCTCTTTCTTATATTAATTATCTCTTTCTATAAAAGAATAGCTATCCACTAATATAAGGTTATTAGTAAAGATTACTAGTTTTGCTTCTTTATAGAAAGAGAAAAGCTATATACTTTTTAAATCTAGTTAAAACTACCTATATCTACAGTAATATTATGAAACTTTACTATTAAGTTAAGTATAGAGAATAATAGTAGAATATTCAGTCTGTTATTTCCAGACTAAAGTATATCTATAATCCAGTTTAGAGTATAGTTTAGTATTATTTTGATCTTAATAATAGATAGGGTACTTAAAACTAAATTCTTTATAATATAACCTTTAGGTATAATGAAATATTCTATATTAAAGATATAGTAGTTACCTAACTGAATATCCTCTATTATTACTTTAGCAAAATCAGTTATATAACTAATATTAGTAATATTATAGAGACTTAGTTTTATTAAAGTTATAGAGAACTATAGATTAGCTACCTATATATATTTCTTAAAAATAATATTAATTATGAAGTTTATATTAATAATTATATAAACTTTAAAGTCTATTAGGTTTATAAATTAAATATTAACTTAGAAATATATTATAATAAAGTTATATATTATTACTAAAGTTATTATTATCTAATTTACTATAGAGATAACCTTAACTATAAAACCTCCTATTTTAATATCTATACTATAACTTTATATAATATTACTAGGTTAAATTTGTAAATATGCTTCCTCTATATTACTAGATATTCCGGAAGGTAGAGAGGCTATTATTATTTATAACGTAATATATTTATAATTTTAGTATTCTATCTATTTATAGATTATCTAACTTTACTTCCTAACTTTATTATAAAATTTTATAAAATCCTTATCTATAGAAAGGGAAATATTCCCAGTTTCTTTATTATTAAGGTAGCTATCTATAACTATCTTTATATACTTATAGTTAACCCAAGTATATATAAGCTAATTGTAGTAAAGTAGCTTTTTGGAAACTGTAATCTACTTACTAACTTTCTTATAATAAATATAGTATATAAGGCTTCAGTTTTCTTTACTAGTTGGAACTATAAATATAGAAATTTCACTCTTACTATCTTTCTAAGTAGGCTATTAGTAAGGTAACTTCTCTGCATTAGGTAGTATCTCCTTATTATTAAATATAAGCTTTATTACTCTTATATCCTTAAATATCTATATAGTTACAGGCTTTTAATATATAGTAATTAGGTTTAGAAATATAGTAGTCTTTAGCTTATATAAATTATATAGTAAATAGCAGTTATTAGTTAGCTTTATTCTTTCTACTATTTTAACCTTCTTAGAAGTAATCTTTATCTAAATATTATCTAAAATTATATTAATATATTTTACTAATATAAAGCTAACTACTATAATATCCAGAACTATATAAATATCTTCTATCTAACCTTCTCTTCTTGCTGATACTAGCTAGCTTCTCTATAGAATCTTGATAGAAGTAGATATTATAAACTAAGTCTAAGTAGTTTAGCGTTTATTCTGAAATCTAATACTAGTAAATTACTTTTATATCTTACTCTAATTATATTATCATAGTAGCTTCTAGAAGTTAATATACTAAATTTACTTATAGAATAATATTAATAGGGCTACTGGAAACTACTAAAGTCTCTTAGTAATAAAAAGAAGAATTATCTTGCAGTTAAGCTAGTTACTAGCTTACTTATTAAAAATAATACTATCTTTAATTCTTTCTAAACTTTAGTGAATCTATTTAATATAATAGTAATAGTTAAGTATATTAAAATAGTAGATATTTTTAGAGGTATATTATAAAAGCTGTTAGTATTTAAGCTTCTAGTGGCTATTTACTTTATATTAGTAGTATAATAAGGAAGTAGTTAGTAGAAATTCATTCTGATTTCAGTTATTCTAAAAACTAAATTAATTTTAAAATCTACCTCCTCCTCTTCTAAAAGACTAACCTCTATAGATACTACTATACTAAATTACTAAATCTATAGTATAAACTATATAATTATTATAGTTATTTAGCTTAATAGTATATAATTCTACTACTAAGCTTTAGGTCTCTCTAAAGTTATCTATAAGTTTCTGTAAGCTAGCTTCTATCTTAGTAATAATTATCTAGTTAAGATTTAGATTTTTAAACTAACTTAAAAGTTACTTACTATTAAAGCTAAGTTTATCTAAAATTATATTAGCTTTCTTAATAGTTTTTATAACTTTTAACTAAGAGATTATATCTGTAGAAGTTACTAAAGTTTCTATAAATACTAGTTAACCAGTTAATTATTTAAGGAGAGTCTAGTTACCTACCTATTAAGTTGGTAAACACTTAAAAGAATATTAGAATACTTTAATTAGTTAAGAAATCTTACAGTAAAAGTTTCTAGTAATCTCTTTAAGAAATTAAAGTAGAAATTAGTATAGAGAGATATAAATAAGATTAGTATTAGGTAAAGTAATATCCCTATAGATTCTTACTTTCTCTTAAAAGTTATTTATAATAATTAGGTAATTAACTACTCTTAAAGAATTATCAGAAGATAAATTAATATTATAACTTATAATATAAAGTTCCTTATTAAGATTACAGCTAGCTATAGAATCTATAATACTATAAATACTTATTAAAATATTCCTAGCTGCCTGCTTAGTAAGCTTATTAGCTACTTTAACTTTAATAATATACTTATACTATATATTATAGTAAAAGGAAACTTTAGTAACTATCTTATACTCTAGCTTATATAATATCTTAAATATAGCTTTATAGTTATCTAGAAAGTTAGAAATATTATTATCTATAAACTTAAAGATATTCTTAAATTAAGAAACTATCTTTATTATTATTAGCTAGATAGACTAAAATTTAAAGAGTATTATAAAATTCCCTATAGTTATTAGATAGTTAAGTAGAATATTAGAGATCTTAGAGGTAGATACTTAATAGCTTTAATCTATATTATAGTTAGATAAAGAGGTATTATTTAATCCCTCTAGAGTATCTATTATATAGGGTTGGATGTTCTTAACAGCTAAACTATTAAAGAAGAAACTAGTAGTAGTTAGTTGGGGAAATTTAGAAACTTTCCCCTTATTAGTATTTAACTATTTAGTAGTTATTATAGTAATTATTATATTTTTAGTTACTTTTAACTATAAGTATATAGTAATAAAGTGAATCTTAATATTATATAAGAAAGTGGCTACCTTAATTAGAGTTAATTCCTCTAGTGTTTTTTTTCAGGCCCCCTCCTAAGTATTCTATTTTTACCTTTATATGGAATTAAATCTATAAATTTACTTTTCTTTCTTAAACTTAATATTAGTAGCATCAGTCTATATTTTCTATCATCTTTTCTATCTTACTACTTTTTAGTTATAATATATTATATAATATTTTTATTACCTTTCTGTAAATCTTTCTATTTTATAAGTAACCTATTTTCTTATTAACTTACCTCTTTTTATATTACTTCACTACTTTTTAATAAGGATTAAGTAGGTTAATATTATGAGACTTATTAGTCTTATAAAACTCGCTTTAACTTAATAAGCTATTCTGGATTTTCTGATTTTATATATAATTCTTCCTTATTTTCTTTATTATATTATTATGAATTAGATACCACTTTCTAGGCTAAATTGGAAGCTTTACTTCACTTTATAAAGAAGATAGATATATCTTTAAGTTCCTTACGTTACGTTTGGGATGTTTTATACTCTTACTAATTTACAGTTAGAATATAGCTATTATTCTTTACTATTTATTAATATTAGGTCTATAAATAAACTCTTTATAGCTATATAGAACTTAAAAAACTTTATCTATAAATCTTAAGGTTCTTAATATTATCTAGCTAGTTAAGATAATATATTATATTATGAGTTTTCACTTTAACTTATCTAAGATAGTATAAAATACCTTCTTATTCTGATTTATAAGAAACTATTAAAAGATATATCTACCTCTAGATATTATTAAAATAGATACTAGCTACTTAGGCTGAAATAACTAAAATAAATAAATAAAATAACCTTCCCTAAGCCTAATCCTTTAGTAATAGAAAGTAAGGGGAAAACTCTAGAAAAATATATTAAATAAAGTATACTATATTCGTAGATCTACAGTATAAAGAGTATCTTAATTATAAAAGTAGCACTCTAGATCGTAAAGAGTAGTATAGTGTATAAATTCTGTATATTCTGCCACTATTCCTAAGTCTAGCACTATAAATATAAGCTTACAGCCTGTGTATACATACTGCTTATATAACAACCAAAGCCCACAGCTGAAACCCAGACCTATCACAGTAGTATTAGCTTTTATAAGTTAGGTATAATATTATACTATAATAAAATATTCTTAATATAAAGAATTAATATAATATAACTAATAAAGTAGACTTTTACTACAGCCTGCATACTAAAATAAAGGTTTTGTTTCATAGCTTAAAAAATAAGCTATAGATTAGTTTTATTTATAATATATTATATTATTTCTTATAGAAGAAGTTTAGAAGATTATACTAGTATATATTAGTTACAGTTTTATATTTTACTTACTTATCTATTTTACTTACTTATTAACCACATTATATATAACTTATTATTTAGTATACAAAAATCTAATTTAAAAGGAATATTATTATAAGTATATTTAGTAAGTTTTTCTACTAAATTATCTATTTAACTTAGTCTTAGTAATATTACTAAAACAAAAAAGGTAAAATAACTTTTATCATTACAGTTTTAATAAGATTTACTAAAGCGGTAAGTATATATTATTAAAATAGTTCCAAACAGCTAGTAAATATATCAGATATAATTTACTTTCGTTAATTATATAAAAATAGAGAACTTAGACAACTATCTTAAAATAAGATTATTATTTAGTTACTTTTACTCTATACCTATAGTGGTGTCTTAGCTTTATACTTTATATATATTTCTAACTGTAAATTATACCTAGTTCTAGTATTTATACTAATACTAACTTATAACTAATTTGAATAGTAATAGAATTACCTATTATTATAGATAATTATATTCCTAGTTATAATATTGAACCTTATAGTAGAGGAAGACCTTATAGTAATAATCTATATAGTAAGAGCCTTAGTAAGATTAAGGCTTAATATATATAACTGAAAGTAACTACTAAGGTCGTAGGGTTCTAAGATTATTATAAATAATAAGAGTAATAATAATAGGAAGTTTAGATTCTATAAAAAGTATAAAGCTTTCTATAATAATTTAAAGTAAAGTTTACTTTTTTAAATATTAACTTTTTAAGTTACTATTATTTTATAGTTATAATAGTATCTAAGCTCTTTACTTTATATATAGTTCTAGTTGTAGTTTATACGTAATAATAGTATTTCTATTAATCTTAGCTTATAACTAATTTAAATAATAGTAAAATTACCTATTGTTGTAGATAATTATACTCTTAATTATAATATTAAACTTTATACTAAAGAAAGATCTTGGAATAATAATCTATATAGTAAGACTTTAATAAAACTAAAGCTAATAAATTTATAGTAAACTATATTATTAGGGTTATAGAAATAGGTAAATAAAAGCTTATTTATATAAGAGGCTATCTGCGAAGCAGTATTTTCTAATATATATATTTAAAGATATATCTTATATAAGGAATACTTTATATAAGTAAACTATATAATTTAGGGTAGTAAGTTATAGATTTATAGTTATAATAATCTATCGTCCTATATATAAGTATATATTTAGTTACTTTTACTTTATACTTATAGTGGTATCTAAGCTCTTTACCCTATATATAGTTCTAACTGTAAAACTTACCTAGTAATAGTATTTATGCTAATGCTGGCTTACAACTAGTTTAAATAGTAATAAAATTACCTATTATTATAGATAATTATGCCTCCGGTTGTAATATTTAACCTTATAGCGAAGGAAAACCTTATAGTAATAATCTATATAGCAAAGGCTTTAGTAAGGCTAAAGCTTAAAATATATAGCTAAAAGTAACCACTAAGGTTATAGAATTAAGAACTTTTATAAACCTCTTAAAGATAGAATAAAATAAAAAGCCTGTAAAAGCTAAATATTCTATAATTTATCGCTCTTCTATATCTTTATAATAAAATTAAAATTTCCTTAAAATCTATATAGGTATTTATAACTAAAGAAGTATAGAATAAATAAAGAGATATTTAACTATAACTCCTATAATTAAGGCTATTAGTTTATGAAACTAAACCTCACTGAAATTATTTTAAATACTATAATTAACAGGCAGCCTATAGATATTGAAAAGAAAATTATATGGCTATCCTATAATTTTCTATATTAAGCTAACTATTTTAGATACTAGTCATTAATTAGATAATACCTTAATATTAATATATTATAGTAATATTAATTACTGAATACTATATAGTATTATAGTATTATAATTATAGAGGTTTTAAAAACTATCTAGTTATACTAGAAGTATCTATATCTATATAAATATTATTTATATATTAGCTACGCTTCATTGATATATTAAGATTATTTGCTAATAAAAGTAGACTAAATTCCACTATACTTATATAAAGCTTATAAGTAATCTTATATTAATAGTAGAGAACTTTTATATTAGAAATATAAAGCTTTATCTGGGAGGTAAGAATATTAAGATTATAGATATTAAGGTTATAATAAGTATTTCAATAGAGTAACTATAGTTAGTAGTAATGAAATCTCTCAAGATATTTAAATTATATATAGATAGCGTGAGGGTATAAGGATATAAGGGCGTAAGGATATAAAGTTAATATAGAAGGAGTTATCAGTTATTTATTATCTGCGAAAGGGTTAACGTGAGGTGGATATATTAGCTGTAGCTATAAGAGGTTCAGGCTTAGATTAACTTAAAGCTAGCTATAGTAGTTAGCGGGGGAGTGGAAAGGCTGAAGTTATACTTCAGGAAGTAATATATCCACTAATAGTTGTAATAGAAAGTAAGCTATTAGCTTCTTCTATATAAGTATATATAATAAATACTAACTAATATATTAAGTTAGTTTAATATCTTTATTCCTTATATATATAATATATATAATATTTAGAATATATAATAAATAAAATAAGATATTAATTAGTTACTTATAAAGTATTATTATAAATATTTAGTTACTTTTACTTAATACTAATAGTAGTATCTCAGCTTTTCACCCTATATATAGTTCTAACTATATAATATATCCGGCAATAGCATTTATACTAATACTAACTTACAACTGGTTTAAACGGTAATAAGATTACATATTATTATAGATAATTATACCACCAGTTATAATATTCAACCCTACAGCAGAGAAAGACCTTATAGTAACAATCTATATAGCGAAAGCCTCAGCGAAGCTAAATTATTATAAATATAAATAAATAAAACGTTATTCTTTCCTTATAAGTTATAGATAATATTTATTTAAAATATAGTTTTAGACTAAAGTAAGTTATAAGAATACTATTAGGTAATAGTATTTTTTAAGATATCCTCCTCGTAATTATTCTTCTGCTTTTTAGATTATTACTATTATTACTATATTAGTATTTATTTGAGATTATTCTATATATATATATATATATATATATAGATACTCTTACTACTAATAGTATTTTATAGAAGAATAAATAAAATAGTTTTCCTTTTAGAAATTATTTATACCATTGTATAATAGGTAGAATTAACTAAGATATATACTAATAATGGAAACTAGAGGAAATCCTCTATATTAAAGCTATAGAAGTAAAAAAAAAAAGTAATAATAGTTAGAGTAATTCTCTTATACTAAAGTTTCGTAAAAAGAAGTAGCTTCTTAATATTTAGTTACTTTTACTCTGTACCTTTAGTGGTACCTAAGCTCTTCACCCTATATATAGTTCTAACTGTAAAATTTACCTAGCAATAGTATTTATACTAATACTAGCTTATAACTGGTTGAAACAGTAATAAAATTACCTATTATTATGGATAACTATACCCCCAGTTATGATATTTAACCCTATAGTGGAGGAAGACCTTATAGTAATAATCTGTATAGTAAGAACCTTAGTAAACCTAAAGCTTAATATATATAGCTGAAAGTAACTACTAAGGTTATAAGGTTAAGAATTTAGATAAACCTCTTAAAAATAGGATAAAATAAAAAGTCTGTAAAAGATAAGTATTCTATAATTCATTACTCTTTTATATCTATATCTTTATAATAAAACTGGAGTTCCCCTTAAATCTATATAGCTACTTATAACTAGGGGAATATAATAGTAAATACTAAATATTCTATTATAACCTCTATAACTGGAAGTATTAATATCTCCTAATAAGCTTAAGTAATATTATAAATACTAATATTAATAGGTAGACTCTAGATACTCAGAAATAAATCGTCTGGATATCCTATAATCTACTATATAGAGCTAATAATTTCGGAGACTAGTTATTAATCAGACAGTATCCTAATATTAATATACTATACCAGTCAGGAGATACCTTAGAGTATTATAGCGTAAAGTAGCTTCTTAATATATTTACTTAGCTTCTATAATTTAAGATATAATTAGCTAATAGTTTATTGAAATAGAAAGTAACTTATAGAGGTAAATCTAAATACTTTAGCTTCTAAGAAAATTCAAAGAAGATTCCTGCTAGAAGAAGAAGTTAATAGCGTTTCCTCTAGGAAGTATTTTTCATATTAATCTAGTATATTAGATAATATTTAATTAACTTAAATACTTACTAATAGTAATATAGAAAGTATAGTCTTTAGGAATAGTAAGGTTATAAAGTATAGTTGAATAGTCTTTAGAAGTTCCTTATATTTTAACTATATTTATAATATATTTGATAAAAACTTTTAGAGTAACTAATCTCTAGTAACTATTAATTAGTTAGTTAAATACTAATAGTATATTATAGGGAAGATTCCATATATATAAATATCTAGCTAGCTGGTATTACTAAAGCTTTATTTTCTTAAGTTTATTTATAATAATAATTCTACTATTATAATAACCCGTTTGACGTAGTGGTTTAATATCTAGCTGGCTCTTTCCGTTTTAGCAAGAGCAGTAGGTTTAAATCCTGCGACAGGTAACTATAACTGGGAGGTTATAGTATACCTTCCAGTTGTGAAACTAAATATAGTAACTACTACTAGCTGGCAGTATCTACTAATAGCTGTTAATAACTAGTAACTATTAATAGCTAGTAACTATTAATAGCTACTAACTATTTACAGCTAGTAATAGATATACTAACTAGTAGTATATATTATATAACCTCTATAGTAATCCTTAAAGAGTAACTATAATAAATATAAACTTACTATACTTTCCCTTTATAATATACTTTCTATATTTATCAGCTATTATATTAACTAACTATATTTACCACCTGAGGTTTCCTCTATTTAAATAGTTTCTTAGCTTCAGCTTATCTATAGGTTTTATAAAGTAAAAGCTAACTATCGGGTATAACTACCTAAATAGGACCCCAAGAGGCATATAATTTAAATAGTCAGAAACCTTCAATATAACCACTACTATTATAATATAACCTCTAGTATTTATACTACTTATATTTTAAACTAATAATAATCTAGAAGTTTAGGTAAGTTAAGATTATTTCATTAAGTTACTTTTACTTTATACCTATATTAGTAACTAAGCCCTTTACTCTATATATAGTTCTAACTATACAATATACCCAGTAATAGTATTTATACTAATATTGAATTATAACTAGTTTAAATAGTAATAAAACTACCTATTATTATAGATAATTATAGCTCTAGTAATAATATTCAACCTTATAATAAAGAAAAACCTTATATAATAAAAGCCTTAGTGAAGCTGAAGCATATTATATATAGCTAAAAGTAACTACTAAGGTTATAAAATTAGGAATATTTAGAAATTTCTTAAACATAAAATAAATTAAAAAGCTTATAAAAGCTAAGTATTTTATAATATATTATTTTACTATAATGAACCTATCCTTGGTATGTACTTTCATAATAAAACTGAGATTCCTCTTAAATTTATATAGCTACCTATAACTAGGGAAACATAATAGTGGACACTGAATATTCTATTATAACCTCTATAATTCTAAGTATAAATATCTTCTAAAGAATTCAAGTAATATTATAAGTATTAATATTAGTAAATAAACTCTGGATATCTAGAAGAAAATTATATAGTTATTTTATAATTTACTATATTAAGCTAATAAATTCGGAAATTAGTTATTAATTAAATAGTATACTAATATTGATATATTATACTAGTTACTAGATACCTTATGATATTATAGTATCATAATTACTGAAATTCTCGATATTATATAGCTATATTAGAAATATCTATATATATTAGATTGTTTATATATTAGCTATATTCTGTTCATATATAAAGATTATTAATAAATAAACGTAAGCTTAATTCTACTATTTTTATATAGAGATTATAAATTAGGTTATATTTATAGAGGGAAATCTTTATATTAATAGCAGAAAACTTTTATATTGGTGGTGCGAAACTTTATTACAAAGGTAAGTAGAATATAGTCTGGAGAATATTAAGATTGCGTATATTAAGGTTATAATAAGTATTTAAATAAAGTAGCTATAGTTAGTAGTAATTAAATCTCCTAACATATTTAGATTTTATATATATAATACTTAAATATAAGAATATAAGGGAAAAATATAAAGTTAATATTTAAGAAGTTATTTCTTATTTTATTATTAAAAAGATTAATATATGGTAAATATACTAGCTACTATAGCTATAAGAAATTCAGCCTTAAATTAACTTAGGGTTACCTATAGTAATAGGTAGAGGTGGAAGGGCTAAAGTTATACTTCAGGGGATAATATATCCACTAATAGTTCCAAAAGAAAGCAAGCTATCAGCTTCTCCCTAAGATTATATTATAACTAATATATTTTCATAAATTCAGTAATAGATCTATTTTTTGAGGATAGTTATTAAAGTAATTATTCTGAAGTATCTTTCTACTTCTATATCTACAGATTAAAATAGAGGTTATTCTGAAATAATATTTATAAAGGATATTGCTAAAGCTAATATCTACTTAACTTTAGTTAATTCTTCTACTTATAGATTATAGCTAGCTCTTAGTAACTTTATTATGAAGAATATTCTATATAATATTACTAACTTCTATAAGAATATTATATTTATATATGAAGTTACTTCCTTAAGTGGGAAGTAAGGAAACTAATATAATATTATAAGGTATTTAAAATCTTTATATATTTACAGCTCTTTTAGGTGAAATCTAAATTTCTTTATAAGTTATATTGTATAAAGTAATTTAGCCTTTCGTATCTCTGTATTATCAACTTATAGTCTATATAGTAATATATGTATTAATATAATTATAATTATAAATTTATAGTTCCTTAGAGATATAGCTAGTAAGAAAACGAAATAAAGAGATGTATTAAATACTAGGTAATTACATTATCCTTAGGTTACGTATCTATATAATTCATCTAAGGAGTAATTTTAGTTAAGAACTTAATTTGAATAACTACTTCCTAGAGGTTTAGAAGTATCTAGAAGTATTTAAACTTCAGTTTTAAGAGTATTTTAGTAAGTCTATTTATTAGTATATTATATCTTAGTATATATATAACTTTAAATAAACTAGTAGTATATACTTCATAAGGTTATATATTCTGGATAATTGTTTATTACAGGTATATCAAAATATATTTACTAATACTAACTATATAATATATTATCTAACTATTATTATAATAGATTTCTCATATATCACTTAGCTTTAGGATTATGTTCCTAAAATATTACCTCAAAGCTATGATTCCTTTTACTATATATCTAAATATAAAGAGTTTTAAATTTATAGTAAATATAGTAATAGTAATCTAGTAAGTTAGGTTTTACTATATTAATCTTTTTATATGGAAAGATTATATATCGCTAAGAGGATCTTTATTTCTTATTATTATTAGTAAATAAAGTATTTCTAGTAATTCACAATACTTATCTACCTCCTAAGGTACTATAATATATTGCAAAATAGTAAGTAGTATAAAGATATTATATGACTTAGTTAATTACTAAGGTAAAATAAAAGAAGGGAATTATAAGACATTATAAAAGCTAGATATATATATATATATATAAGATATTGAGATAGAGTATAATTAAAACATAGAAAATAAGTTTAATCTTCTCTTAAAAAGATTTAATTTTAGTAGCTATAATTATACTTAAGGGATAAGCTAATAGCTTGCTTTCTATTGCAACTATTAGTGGATATATTACCTTCTGAATGATAACTTTAGCCCTTCTATTCCCTCTGCTAATTGCTACAGCTAACCCTAATTTTATCTGGGGTTTAATTCCTTATAACTATAGTAACTAGCATACCTACTTTATACTAACGTTTTTAATAATAAATAACTAATAACTTCTTCCGCATTAACTTGATATCTTCCCCTTACGCCCTTATATTCTTACGCTATATATATTTTAACTATATTAAGAGATTTAATGACTTCTAACTATAGCTACTTTATTTAAATACTTATTATAATCCTAATATCCGTAACTTTAACGTTCTTACTATATTCTATTAACCTTTAAGATAAAACTTTATATTTCTAACATAAAGGTTTTCTACTATTAATATAAACGTTGTCAGCTATTAATATCAGCTAACTTATAATTTCCATATAAATATGATGGAATTTAGTCTGCTTTTATTGGTAAATAATCTTAATACTTTAATTAAGTGCGGTTAATATATAAATAGTAATAGTATAGATATAGATATATTTAGTATAACTATATAATATCTAAAATTGCGGTAATTATAATATTATAACACTCTAAAGTATTTGGTAACTAATATAATATATTAATATTAGAATATTATCTAAGTAATAACTAATCTCCGAAATTATTAGCTTAATATAGTATACTATAGGATAGCTAGATAAGTTTCTTCTGAATATCTAAAGTCTATTTATTAATATTAGTATTTATAATAATACTTAGGTTTTCCAGAAGAAATTAATACCTCCAGTTATAGAGGCTATAATAGAACATTTAATGAATACTAATATATTCCTCTGGTTATAGGTGGCTATATAAACTTGAGGGAAATTTTGGTTTGATTATAAAAATATAGATATAGAAAAATAATACATAATAGAATACTTAACTTTTAGCCTTTTATTTTATTCTATCTTTAACATATTTATAAAGATTCTTAATTCTATAACTCTAGTGGTTACTTTTAGCTATATATATTAAACTTTAGCCTTACTGAGACTTTTGCTTATTGTTATTATAAGGTTTTCTTGTACTATACGATTGAATATTATAACTGGGAGTATAATTATCTACGATAATAGGTAATTCTACTACCATTTAAATTAGTTATAAGCTAGCATTAGTATAAATACTATTGCTAGGTATATGATATAGTTAGAATTATATATAAAGTAAAGAGCTTAGTTACTACTATAGGTATAAAGTAAAAGTAAGTAAATAATTATATTTAAACTAGAGATAAAACGTATTATATGAATAGGAATTAGAGTCAAAATAGTCTTAGTAAGTTTGTAATGTTTAGTAATTCCCTGAATGACCAATTATAAATAAGATTTATTATTTCTATTTTATATTTCTAAGGGAGGGGCCGATAGCTTACTTTTTATTGTAACTATTAGTAAATATATTACTTCCTGAAGTATAACTTTAGTTATTCCACCCCTACTAATTACTACAGCTATCTCTAAGTCAATTTTAAGTTATGTTTCTTATAGCTATAGTAGCTAATATATACGCTTTATATTAACTTTTTTAAAAGTTCATAATTAATAGCTTCTTCTATATCAACCTTATATTCTTACGTTCTTATATCCTTATACTATACATAATTTCAATATCTTAAGAGATTTAATTACTACTAACTAAGCTTCTTTATTTAAATACTTATTATAACCTTCATATTCGTAATCTTAATATTCTCTAGATTATATTCTACTTACGTTTATAATATACCTTCGCGCCCCTAATATAAAGGCTTTCTACTATTAATATAAACGTTTTCTATTATTAATATAAAGGCTTTCAACTAGTAATATAAGTTAACTTATAGGTTTTATATAAGTATAGTAGAATTCAACTTACCCCTTTTAGTTACTTTTACTTTATACTAGTAGTGTTATCTAAGCTCTTTGCCCTATATATAGTTCTAACTATATAATATATCCAGCAATAGTATTTATACTAATACTAACTTATAACTAGTTTAAACGGTAGTAAAATTACTTATTATTATAGATAGTTATATCCCCAGTTATAATATTTAACCCTAAGGGGAGTGGGAGGGCTGAAGTTATACTTTAGGAGGTAATATATCTACTAATAGTTATAATAGAAAGTAAGCTATTAGTCTCTCTCTAGCTTATCTTTATTAGTAAATAATTTTAATATTTTAATTAAATATAACTAATATAGAGGGAGGGGCTAATAGCTTGCTCTCTATTATAACTATTAGTGGATGTATTACTCCCTGAAGTATAACTTTAGCTTTTCTACCCCCCCGCTAACTACTATAGCTAGCTTTAGGTTAATTTAGACTTAAACCCCTTATAGCTACAGTAGCTAGTATACTTACCCTATATTAAGTTTTTCAATAATAAATAACTAATAACTTCTTCTATATCAACCTTACACCCTTATACTCTTACACTCTTACGCTATATATAATTTAAATATCTTGAGAGATTTAATTACTACTAACTATAGCTACTCTATTTAAATACTTATTATAACCTTAATATCCGTAACCTTAATATTCTCACCCTCCAGATAAAGCTTTACACCCCTAATATAAAAATTCTCTACTACTAATATAAGCTAACTTATAAGCTTTATATAAGTATAGTGGAACTTAGCCTGCTTTTATTAGTAAATAATCTTAATATATTAATTAAGTGCAGCTAATATATAAATAATACTAATATAAATATAGATATTTCTAGTGTAGCTGGATAATTTTTAAAACCTCTATAAGTATACTACTATAATACTGTAAGGTATTAAATAACTAATATTACTGTAATATATTAATATTAAGATATTATCTAATTAATAACTAGTCTCCGAAATTATTAGCTTAATATAGTAAACTATAGAATAATTATATAATTTTCGTTTAAATATCTATAAGCTACCTGTTAATTATAGTGTTTAGAATAACTTTAGTGAGGTTGAGTTTAATACACTAATAGCCTTAATTATTGTAATTATAGCTAGATATCTCTTTACTTATTCTATACTTCTCTGGTTGCAGATGGCTATATAAATTGCAAGGGAATTTCAATATTATTATAAAGATTCAGAAAAGTAATAGATTATAGAATACTTAGCTTTTAGCTTGTTATTTTATTCTATCTTTAAGAGATTTATAAAGGTTCTTAACCTTATAACCTTAGTGGTTACTTTTAGCTATATATATCAAGCTCTAGCATTACTAAAGCTCTTACTATATAGATTATTACTATAATATCTTCCTCTACTATAAGGTTAAATATTATAACTGGGGGTATAATTATCTATAATAATAGGTAATTTCATTACTATTTAAATCAGTTATAAGCTAGTATTAGCATAAATGCTGTTACTAGGTAAACTTTACAGTTAGAACTATATATAGGGTAAAGAGCTTAGATACTACTATAGATATAAAGTAAAAGTAACTAAATAACTAATATAGAAGAGACTAATAGCTTACTTTCTATTAAAACTATTAGTGAATATATTACTTTCTAAAGTATAACTTCAGTCTTTCTACCTCTACTTACTACTATAGCTAGCCTTAAGTTAATTTAAGGCTGAACCCCTTATAGTTATAATAGCTAGTATACCTACCTTATATTAACCTTTTTAATATATAATAACTATAAGCTTCTTCTATATTAACTTTATATCCTTATACCTTCAGGCTATATATAATTTAAATATCTCGAGAGACTTAATTACTACTAACTATAGCTACTTTATTTAAATACTTATTATAACCTCTATATCTGTAATCTGAATATCCCCTAGACTGTATCCTACTTACCCCTAAGACAAAATTTCCTACCCTTAATATAAATATCTTTCGCTATTAATATAAATATTTTCTATTATTAATATAAGCTAAATTATACTCTTTATATAAATATAGTAGAGTTCAGCCTACATTTATTAGTAAATAATCTTAATATTCTAATTAAGTGCAGCTAATATATAAATAATATCAATATAAATATAGATATATTTTATATAGTAGTATAATATCCAAAACCCCGGTAATTATAATATTATAATATTTTAATATATCTAGTAATTAATATAACTTAGTTACTTTTACTTTATATCTATAGTAGTATCTAAGCTTTTTACCTTATATATAATTCTAACTGTAAAATATACCTAGTAACAGTATTTATACTAATACTAGCTTATAAGTAGTTTAAATAGTAATAAAATTACCTATTATTATAGATAATTATACCTCTAGTTATAATATTTAACTTTATTACAGATAAAGACTTTATAGTAATACTCTATATAGTGAAAGTCTTAGTGAGGCTAGAGCTTAATATATATAGCTGAAAGTAACTATTACGGTTATAGGGTTAGGAATTTTTATGAACCTCTTAAAGATAGAATAAAATAAAAGGCTGAGAGTTAAGTATTCTATAATTTATTACTCTTTTATATTTATATCTTTATAATAGAACTGAAACTCCCCTTAGATTTATGCAGCTATTTATAACTAAGGTAATATAATAGTAGATTCTAAATATTCCTTTATAATCTCTATAATAGAGGGTATTGATATCTCCTAAAAAAGTTAAGTAATATTATAAATACTAATATTAATAGGTAGATTTTAGATATTCAGAAGGAAATTATCTAGCTATTCTATAATATGCTATATTAAGCTAATGATTTCAGAGACTAGGTATTAACTAGATAATATCCTAATATTAACATACTATATTAGTTACTAGATATTTTGGAATTTTATAATTTTATAATTACTAGAGTCTTAGATATTATATAGCTATACTAAAAATATTTATATTTATACTAATATTATATATATATTAACTAGACTTAATTAATATGTTAAGATTATTTACTAATAAGAGTAGGCTAAATTCCACTATACTTATATAGAGATTATAAGGTAGCTTATATTAGTAGTAGAGAACTTTAATATTAGTAGCGGAAAGTTTTTATATTAGGAGCGTAAAGTTTTATCTGAGGGGTAAGTAGGATATAGTCTAGAGGATATTAAGGTTATAGATATAGAGGTTATAATAAGTATTTAAATAGAGTAGCTATAGTTAGTAGTAATTAAATCTTTCGAGATATTTAAATTATATATAACGTAAAGATATAAGGGTGTGAGGGGAGAGTGTAAGATAAATACAGAAGAAGTTATTAGTTATTTATTACTAAAAAGGTTAATATAGGGTAAGTATACTAGCTGCTATAGCTATAAGGGGTTCAGCCTTAAATTAACTTAGGGCTGGCTGTAGTAGTTAGCGGGGGAGTAGGAGGGCTAAAGTTATACTTCAGGGGGTAATATATCCACTAATAGTTATAATAGAGAGCAAGCTATTAGCCCCTCCCGATAATTAATATAATATATAAATATAAGAATACTATTTAATTAATAATTAATTTCGAAAATTATTAACTTATATGGTATATTTTAAAATAGTTAGATACTTTTCTTCTGAATATCTAAAGTCTATTTATTAATATGAATACTTATAATATTACTTCAGCATTCTAGAAGGTATTAATATCTCTAGGTATAGAAATTATAAGAAAATATTTAGCTTCTACTATTATATTTCTCTAGTTATAAGTGGCTGTATAACTTTAAGGGACATTCCAGTTTAATTATAAAGATAATACTAAAGACAATTTTAATATACAAAAATAATATATTATAGAATACTTAGCTTTTAGCCTTCTTTTTTATTTTATCTTTAAGAGGTTTATAAAGATTCTTAACCTTATAACCTTAGTAGTTACTTTCAGCTATATATATTTAACTTTAGCCCTATTCAAAGTCTTACTATATAAGATATTACTATAAGGTTTTCCTTTACTGTAGAAAAAGAATCTTATAACTAGAGGTATAATTATTTAAAATAATAGGTAATGTTATTACTATTTAAACTAGTTGCAAGCTAGTATTAGTATAAATACTATTTTAGAATATAATTTACAGTTAGAATTATATATAGGGTAAAGAGCTTAGATAACACTATAGGTATAAAGCAAAAGTAACTAAATAAAATGCAACTAATATATAAATAATACGAATCTAAATATTAATACTTTTAATATAGCTGTATAGTCTCTAAAATCCTCATAACTATTATATTTTCATACTTCAAGGCATTTAGTAACTAATATAATATATTAATTTGGTTACTTTTGCTTTGTACCGGTGTTAGTATTTAACCTCTTCACCCTATATATGATTCTAACTATATAATATACCCGGTAACAGCATTTGTGCCAATGCTGGCTTACATATATAATATATTAATATTAGAATACTATTTAATTAATAACTAGTTTCTGAAAGTATAACCTTAATGCAATATATTATAGAATAACTAGATAATTCTCTTCTGAATTTCTAGAGTCTATATATTAATTTTAGTATTCTTAATATTACTTAAGCTCTCTAGAAAATATTAATATTCCCAGTTATGGAAATTATAATAGAATATTTAGTATTTACTATTATATTTCCCTGGTTGCAGGTAGCTATATAAATTGAAAAAAGATTTCCGCTTTATTATAAAGAATATGGAAAAGTTATAAATTATAGAATATTTAGTTCTAAGCTCTCTATTTGACTTTATTATTAAGAGATTTATAAAGGGTTTTAACTTTACTTTCTAAGTAGTTACGTTTAGTTATATATATTAAGCTATAGCTTTATAAAACCTTTTACTATATAGATTATTACTTTAAGGTCTTCTTCTACTATAGAGTTAAAGATTTTAACTGGAAATAAAAGTATCTAAAGTAATAGGTAATTGTATTATTATTTATACTAGTTATAAGCCGACATTCGTATGAATGCTATTTCGGGGTGAAATTTACAGTTAGAACTATATATAGGCTAAAGAGCTCAGATATCACTATAGACTTAGAGTAAACGTAACTAAATAATTGTGATTATATTTATATTTCCAGAAACTACTTTACTAAGTCTTAGTTGTTTATCTTATAGATATCTTTCAGTTAAGAAATAATTTTAATAGTAAATATTATGATAAATTAGTAATATAAAAGAAAGATATTAGTTATATAGAATATAATAAATAATGTTTTATTGAATATTTTAGAAAAGAAAGAAATGTTTATTGATAGAGTAACAATTTAGGTAAATAAAGATTAAGGGAACCTTCTTATATTAAAAGAGGGAAATATCTTATAGTTTATATAAATATAGATAAATTTGATATAGTTACTATATTAGTTAACACTTTTAGTAAGTTAGTAGTATATAGAAATACCTTTAGAATCAAAATATATATTTAGAAAGATATTAATAATAATTGATTGGAATATTTATAAATTAAGATATTTAGTAATAGTTAGTCTTATATAGAATATATATAATATACTAGGAGGGGCTAATACCTTGCTTTCTATTGCAACTATTAGTTAATATATTACCCCCTAAAGTGTAACTTCAGCCTTTCCACCCCTGCTAACTACTGCAGCCAGCCTTAAGTTAATCCAAGGTTGAATTTCTTACAGCTATAGCTAGTATATCCACTCCATATTAATCTTCTTAATAATAAATAACTAATAACATCTTCTATATTAACCTTATATCTTTATATTCTTACACTATCTATATATAATTTAAATATCTTAAGAGATTTAATTACTACTAACTATAGTTACTCTATTTAAATATCTACTATAACTTTAATCTTAATAATCTTACTATCCTCCAAACTATATTCTACTTATCTCCCAAGATAAAATATTATATTCTCAATATAAACGTTTTCCGCTACTATTATAAAGGCTTTCTATTATTAATATAAGTTAACTTATAATCTCTATGTAAGTATAGTGAAACTTAATTTACTCTTATTAGTAAATAATCTTAATAGATTAAATAAAGCTAATAGATATATAATATTAATATAAATATAAGTATTTTTATTGTAGCTATATAGTAGCTGAAACCCCAGTATTTATAATATTATTATACTCTAAGGTATTTAGTAACTAATATAATATATTAATATTAGGATACTATCTAATTACTAACTAATCTCCAAAATTATTAGCTAAATATAATAGATTATAAAATAGCTAGATAATCTATTTCCAAACATCTAATATCTATTTATTAATAATAATATTTATAATAATATTTAGATTTATTAGGAGACATTAATATTCCTAATAATTAAGGCTATAATAAAATATTTAGTATCCACTATTATATTTATTTAGTTAGAAATAGCTATAAAAATATAAGGAAATATAAGAGTGTATCTAAAAGCTTAGGTAAGGAAAGGGAAAGTAGTAAAGGTAGGTCTCTATAGGTTATACAAATTTAACTTAGTAGGCTAACTGATAGTAGTTATATGAAGGCTTTTATTCTATAGTGGCCTTAGGCTCTATTAGTTATATAATTTTAGCTATTCTGACTCTCTATATAGGCTATAGGGTATATATTCTTATAATTATCCCCTCTTTAAAGGTTTAAGGCTCCAAAGTCTGTAAATACTATATAGCTGCTTTTAATATATAACTTTACCAACCGTTTGCCAGTAGTATAAAGTTTAAAGATAAAATAACAGTTAAAATAGTTAAAATAGTTAAAATAGTTAAAATAGTTAAAATAGTTAAAATAGTTAAAATAGTTAAAATAGTTAAAATAGTTAAAATAGTTAAAATAGTTAAAATAGTTAAAA
>MASP02000672.1:0-56475 GCA_001693025.2 Colletotrichum lindemuthianum | reverse complement strand
TTTTATTCTATTTACTAATCTTATTAGTTATATATAGAATATTACTTCTAGATATATTTTTACCCTCCTTCAGATTATTTTACTATATTTTCAGATATATATTACTATTCTGAAGGAGAAGACTAACTATAATAATTATAGTTAGATATTTATAATTACTAATATAACCTTAAATAGTCAGAATAAGTTTAATAAGTATATTAATATACTTTTTAAATTAGATTCTTTCTAGGTTTATAATATTACTACTTTCTTAATTCTAATAGTTAGTATTTTAGTCTCTTAAATATAAAATACTTAATTTAATTTTAGCTAAACTCTTAAAACTTTTATAGATACTAAAATCTTTTAATAATAAGTTAAATAAAATTTTATCAGAGTCTATATAGATTAGTACTATCTAAAAACCTAATAGATTATCTAGCAGACTAATAGTATTTAACTATAAAGCTTATTTAGTTTTATATAAATAATATAGTTTAGTAGTCTAATAAAAAAAGTATTTATAGTAATTAATTATAGTAATTAACTATACTAATTATTTTTAGGATACTTAATTAAGGATACAGTAAACTTAAAATATCTATAATAAATATTTTAATATAGATATATTTATCTTACTTATTTAATTCTGAAAATATTCCTAATATATTCTTTAGTTATATTTACTAGTGAAATAGCTTAAGCTTTTTAGATAAAACTTAATTATAGATATCCCCAGTTTAAAGGTATTTATATTATAGCTGTAGATTATCTCTATATTTAAACTATATCTATTCCTCTTAAATATTCATTCAGCTTAATATATAATATCTACTACTATTCCTAATTTAATCTCTCAGCTAAGATAATCTTTAAGCTCCTTACTATTAAGGTTAAATAATTAAAAGAAATCTAGCTATCTTACTTTCAGCTAGAAGAAATACCTAATAAAAAGGATAAAACTATTATTATAACTGAAGAATACTAATATATAATTTATACTACTTTTAATTATAGCTCTCTTTTAGATAAAGTAAAAATGAAGAATTACCTTCAGACTTATTAGTTACTTATTAGCTTCTTAATTAAGATTCTCCCTAAGGAGGATATTAATAAGAATATAATTAGTAATTCTTCTAATAGAGAAATAGATAAAAATAATAACTAAAATAATAATAAAAAGTTTAATACTTAAGATTCTGAGAGGAACTCTCCTCCTCTTCCAGACCTCCCCCCTCCTCTAAACCTTAAAAACACTCTATTATAAGATTATATAGTAAAGCTTTTCTCTAAGTAATCTTACTAGAATAATATTAAGAGTTTTTAAGGTTAAAAACTAGGGAAAAGAAAGAGAATTGTAACTATAAAAACTACTAGCTAGTAACTTTTATAGTAATTATTTATATCTATCTCTAGTTAGATTATAGTAATTATTACTATCTTTTTATATTTATTATTTTATATATTTCTTCTATTTTTTTCTTCTATTAAAAGTATATCTATAGGTAATTTTGGGTTACCTACAATTACCTATCGCACGTAATAGGTAATCATGGGTAACCTAATATTACCTATAGGTAGTATCCTTTTTTTTACCTATACCTATTTACTACCCACAGGCCCAATAGGTACCCACCATTACCTATAGGCCGTATGGGCTATTACCCAGCTGGGTACCCGTGGGTAATTTCCAAGCCTAGTTCTTCTGATCTAACTTTGCTGAATATAGACCTTTGAGGCTACAATGTAGTCTTTACATTGGCAGGTAAGACTCATCCGCACTAGTTTCGGCCCTCTTCATGGGATCATAAGACTCGTCTGCGCTGGGCTCGTATCTCTTCATCGGGAGGTACGACTCTTCGGCGCTGGTCTCAGCCCTCTTCATGGGGTCATAAGACTCATCGGCGCTGGTCTCGTACCTCTTCATCGGGAGGTAGGACTCATCCGCGCTGGTTTCGGCCCTCTTCATGGGCAGGTAGGACTCGTCGGCGCTGGTTTCGGCCCTCTTCATCGGGAGGTACGACTCATCCGCGCTGGTTTCGGCCCTCTTCATGGGCAGGTAGGACTCGTCGGCGCTGGTTTCAGCTCGAGCCTTCATCGGCAGGTAAGATTCATCAGCGTTCGTCTGAGCTATGTAGAATCAGCAGAGCTCTCCGAGAATCCATAGCTGCAAAGACATACCATGGCCAGCTTGGGGTGGGGCAGGTAGCGAAACCACACAAGCCGTCAAGGCTGCAAGAATGATGGCGACCTTCATCTTGTTGCAGATTCAGTGGTTGATGTTGGAGAATCGTGGACGAAAGTACTGGGAAGAATAGTAAAATATTTATTGCACAATGACTCAACGAGAACTCCAGCAGGCACAGGAGTCACTCCTACAACCCTCTTATGACGAATTTCTGGTGGCCAAAACGCCGTTCCTTGGCCCGCAACCAGAGCCGAAGGATCTCATGATTGAAAAAGTTCCCCGATCAGGCTCAACTGCTATGCTGATGAATGTGATTAATCAGGCAGGTTGCATTGCATGGATTTGCGAGCAGACGAATCGCCGGTCTTGGACATCGTGGCGACTCACTGCCGGGCATCGGCTGTTAGCCTAATCGCGGACTCTGCGATTCCACAAGACACGAGTCCAGGCAGTCGAACTCTGTCGGGATGCCCGCTCACGTCTTTCGCTTCTCATCAGGTAGCCACTGAGAACAGTGGTTCACGATGATTGTACGTATTGACCTTCCCTTTCCAAATTAGCTTACGCCCCGCAGCTGGAGGATTCATGCAGATGTGAAGAGAAGGAAGAATGTGCTCGCGAAACATGGAATGACATTGGCTCTTCCAGACGTCCGTTGTCAGCTAGCTTCGCCACGCGTAACAGAAGACATCTGACATGATGACCAGGGCATGTATCGATCCCAGTGTGGTGGCACCGTCATATCCATCCGGCTGGGCGCTGGAATGGCTGTGCCGTAGTGTTGCAAGAAGCTTAAACTTACCTCCATCTACTCCATCACTTTGGGTCGCGTCTTTATCCCTGTCCACAGGGCATCGAATGCATGTTCTGGAGGGGTGGGAGCGACAAGTTCGTCATACGAATGAGAGGATGTGTGGCGATGAAGGATTGTGTGGCCCCTCGCAGCAGCCAGTTGATAGCGGAGCCCAGATCTCACTCGGCGACTGAACTTACTCCTTTTGTGCAATCCTTTTGGTCGAAGGATTCGAGTGCGTCAATACGGAGTGGTGTGCTTCCACAAGATGCGCGTTCAGACTCCATCGAAACGTATGCAAATCGTCGTTGCGCAGATAAGATCAACTCATCAGTTTAGACCTTCCCGTTGTGGTCAGAAGGATGAATGTCTCGGACCATCGTGACGCCAACCGTCATCCAGACCATACCCCTCGTCGTCTCGTCGGAGGTGATGAAGGACTCGGGAGACGCTCTAGGCGACTAACCCCAAAGCTTTATCCGGGCTCCAAGTCAAGTCCAGGCTGTCCAGCAACAGGGCCCTCCGTCTCTTCCGGCTTTTCTCTGTCACCTCTCTACATCTTCCTTTCCTTGAACCTGTGACTCTACATCTGAATTTGTCACAGTCTACAGGGTGGAATTCAGTTTCTCTTCCTCAACTCACAGGCCTCTTCTGCCTTTCACTCCCTATTCTCGAATCCAGCCTTCTCGTTTCTTCCAGAGCCCAGTCCTTCCAGTATGGGTCGGGAAAAGAAAGACTACGCTCCGGTCTATTCGGACGAGAGGTCAACCTCCAGCCTCGATGACGTCGAAGCCGAATTCGCAGGTTTGAAGGCGCAAAATATGCCGCCAGTATGGCGAAAACTCGGGATTTGGACCCTGCATGCCGCCTTAATCACCCTGTATTCGACGGCTTTTTTCATATCTCTGCTGAGAGGCAAGACGACTTGGGGGGTGTTCAACCTGGTTGACTGTGGGATTGTCCAACTCTTGCTGTTCTCAACGATGCTGACACGCATACAGCACCCGCAAACGTCGTGGGCGAAGAGACTCACCTCGAAATTTTCCCCGTCCAAGGCCCGCCCCATGGTAAATACACGGGCAAGCCAAGGCCAGAGGTTGACCAGGCATGGAAAGACTTACTGCAATGCAAGTCTCCAACTATTCCATTCTCGCCGGCGTGATGCTGACCAGAATCCCGCAGATAACAACATCAGAGTTTCCGACGATTGGGTCCATCGCTGGGGTAGAGAGCATGAAGCTGTCAAGCTGCCAGACGGTGGCTATCTGGGAATGCTCAGTGTGTTTCACGAACTGCACTGCATCGTACGTCAGGCTGCCATGCACAAGGAAGCTACCGTGTCTGACTCGGCCCTACAGAAACGTCTTTACCAGACCTTAAGCCCCGAGTACTACTATCCCAACGCCACTGCGGAAGAGGTTGCCACCAACCGAGAGCACAACCGTAAGTGGCCGCAGTTCATCCGCTCCAAGAACGTCCATCTAACTACTCGGCCAGAACATTGCCTTGAAGTCATGCGAATGGGAGCAGCCTGCCGTGGCGATGTGTCCATCATCACACACATGTGGACTGACAAGGATGCTCAGCCGATTGTCAACCAGACTGCGCCACATCAATGTGTTGATTTTGAGAAGGTGATGGATTATTCCCGAGACCAAAGTGTAGATGTGTATCAGGAGAACTACATTGTGCACCCAAAGTTCGGTAAGCTGGGTATTTTCGCACCCGTGTAACACGATTCAGGCTGACTTTTGGTCCAACAGGTCCGTCGTTCCCTCAGGGGAACAGCATCAAGCCTTTTGAGGAGCAGAAAATGGACATGGGTCATCATCACCTATAGTGTCTTGTGCATCAGTGTCCCCAATACCTTCTGGGTACATGAACCACTTGAGACTCAGCAGGATGTGGCAAAATCTCGAGCTCAAGAAGAAACGCGAGCTCAAAGTAACGGCAGGAAGATGTCCCCACCAAGACTGAGCGCGAGGTTACTCAATTTTGCATAGACAGATCAATGCAGGATAAGCTTGGTTTATGAAGTGGTACACCTCGAAATTGGAATAAAAAGAAGATGAATATACTCAAACCATAATACCAAGAAACTGCTTTAATATGATTTGATCAAGAGAACAGCGAGGTTGCGTCTGGTCTGAAGTATGATACCCGGACGGCTCACCTTATACATGCGGAGTGTGCCCGCGCTGACAGCCTTAGTAAGCAGGGGATGGTGGACTCGGTGAAGTTCACCCCTGTGTCAATTGGTCACCCTGATTGATCATATACCGAGGTCCACGTGACCTTGAAATGTTCCCGCATCGCAAGCGGAAAAAAAAAGTTCTCCAGAAGACCTTGCAATTGCGCACCCTCCAGAGCTTCAGCACGCCGACACCCTTCTCACGCCGACCACAACTCCGTCCAACGTCGCAGTTCCAAAGTCAACGTCTCGTCATCCAAGATGCATCTCATGTACACTGTCGATGGGGCGGGCAAGCGCGTCTACACCCTCAAGAAGGTCGTCGACGGCAAGGTCACAAAGTCCGCTCACCCTGCCCGCTTCTCTCCCGATGACAAGTGGTCGCGCCAGCGCGTGACGCTCAAGCGCCGTTTCAACCTGCTCCTCACCCAGCAGAGTATGTGCAATCGTTGTGCTGTTCGTGAAAACCCTTGCTAACAGTATCGACAGAGGAGGAGTAAGTTCTCGAAACACGCATTCGGCACATTTCATATGCCCTGCCGCGAGACATGTCCGTTCCGACCAGATTTCACACGACGGCTACGGGCTTGTACGACTGGCAGGAGAACAAGACACAAGCGGTTCGCGGGGTTGGGAAAGACAGCGGCATGGCTCTGGGGTCTCCGACGAGCCTCCGCTTCGGCAGATACAAAAACCGGCGTTGGGGAAAAGGCATGTGTTCATGGGGCATTCGGAGTCTGTCACACGGTCCATATTTGCGGTAGAATGCTTCTGTGCGCATATCACGCCAGAGCGACGCATTTATAAAATTCAACCTTGTTTTTGTCTTCCCATCATCCAGTCAATCCTGCGAAGAATCCTGTGGTTTTCCGTCCTTTTGGGGGTCTATCATGGTATCATGCAGAACATATAAACATCCAGGCCAGCCACTACCACCAGCCAGCCAAATCGTCCGTCCACAGCTTCACCTCTTCTTGCGACCGTTGATGTTTCTGCCGGGTCCTAACCGCACCTTTCCGTTGTTGCTGGTCCTGTCGCCTGTGAGGATGCTCGGGAGGTAGTCCTCGTCCATGAGGTCCCTCCTGCGAGCGCGGCGGTTCTCGCCAACAGCTTTCTCGTACTCTTTCTGATCCTCGGCAAAGATCAAGCCGGTTCCCCAATTGTTCTTGCCACCGGCGTGCTTAGCCAGCTTTCCGCTGGCCGTGCCGGCGACCGGCTTGGGGATGCTGAAGACGTTGCCCCTGTTGTTCCACTGAAAGTTGCGCTTGAGATGGATCTTGAAGCTACCATCGTCCTCCGTCGTGCATGATGTGCGAGTGAGGGTCGCCTGGCCGCAGCTGGGGCAGAACTGGCGGTCCATCTTCTTGCAGACCTGGAAGCAGCCGTGGCAACGAAGAACCCACGTCTTGAGCTGTGTGATGCGCGACATGGCAGGGGAAAGGAGGTTGAGCCCGATTCTCAGGGCGACGTTCTGCATGGCGTAATCGGAGGTGAGGATGCCGACCTTGACACCGACGGCGGGCGCCGTGGGCTGAAGCTTCTTGCTGTCCTTCTCCTTGTGTTTCTTGACGTTGGACGGCGTGATCCAGCCATCCTCAGAGTCTGATGCGTCCTCCTTTGCCTGAACGTCGTCACCAGCAGTCGTGGAAGTAGGCTTAACCAACGGGTCTTCCTCAACCTCGAGCTTCTCCAACTCCTGCGCTACGGCATCGGCCGTGGTAGGGGCCGCTGTTGTTTGCTCGGTTTCAGTCGCGACAGCGTCCTCGGTCTGGTTTGATGGACTTTGGGCGGCATCGACCTCGCTTGACGCCACCTCTTGATCTTCGCTCTGTCCGTCTGCAGCATTCTCGTTTTCCGGCCTGAATTCCGCAGCATCGGCAGTCTCTGCATTGGCAGCGGTCTTCTGGACCGGGTCTTTCCTCAGTCTCGCATCGCCACCATTCTTCTCAACGTCGAGCTCGTACGTCAGGGCGAGCAGATGCAAATCGGGTCTGCTGAGGACCTCAAGATCACCAGAGCGGCGCGCAAAGTTGGTGACGAACTTGATACTGTCGGGACGTGGGTTGCGCAGCTTGACAAACGGCATGAGGGTTGTCTGCACCCGTGTGCGGGTGTTTACGTCGCGAATTTCGTCAATGATGGAGGGCAGCATGTACAGCTCGTCGGCTTGGGCAAGGAGAGTGCTGACGGGCGGGTCGTTCTTGATCAACGGGCCGGTATCGAGGACGAGGGTGTGGATGGGTTTGCGCTGATCGGGCGCCGAGGGGCTTGCCACCTCCGGGGCGGGCGGAACTTCGGTAGACATCGCTATGACAAGTATGTGATTTTAAAGGTAGTTCGACTTAGCCTTTTGATGTAGTGAATCGCTAAATGCCTGTCGTCTTTTCGTTCACTCGTGGCGTGGCGATGGGCAGTGGCAGCGGCGATTTTGAATGGAATGGGAAATTTCTCTATCGCGGGGTTTGGTGGGGGTGCCTTGCTCGATAAGACCCCTCCCTCGGTCAGAGCCGATGCGCACCTTGGCGGCTTTGCTTTCACCGAGAACTTTTGATTTTTCACCGACCAGGCCGAAGCGTCTCCGCTTTTAGGTGAGGATCTCGTCGGGACTGTCCATGCCTACCTAGTCAAGCCATCTCTGTACCTTCAGCCACTCAATACTCTATGTCTGGACATTGTACGGATACATGGAGAAGGCCCGTCGCGTGGACGGACACATATTCCGGCTGTTTGTGGATGAATTCGTTACCTACAGGGGAGTTATCATTATTTGCTACCCAAGCCTCCAACAGAGTATCGATCTGCTACCCAAATCGCACGTCTTCTGCAGGCAACTTGCGCCATTCGGTGGTGCATATCATGACAGTATGGATATACTTGCCGGTGTGGCTGGCATAGGTACAAATAATTCTTAATTACGTTGTGAACCGGAGCGACCCTGACATTCCGTCAACCACTGCTACGTTGAAGCTTGCGACCTTGCGACTTTGCCAAGAATGCACCGTGCTGTGTCTGCCGCTTCCGGCTCTCGGTCTCTGGATTGGAATGACTCGTTTGACCAGCAGGCGTACTGTGAAGAGGCTTTCACACCTTTCGTAGCCTTGTTCTGAACTGTCGAACTTGTCGAGTCGTGACCATGACCTAACTCCATTCAAGAAGGTCTTTCAATGAATGATAGGAAGTCCGGGGGTCGAACATTCGAGCATGTGTCAGGGGACTTATACATTGAAAGACAGATATCGAGCCGGCTCTCGGCGGCTGTCGGTCACTCCTAGAGCCCGATAGCCGGACGAAGACACTGCCAATGTTGCCCACACAGTCGGGAACCCGAGATAATCTCATTGTCTTTGTTATATTTTGCGTGCCGCGAGGCTCGATCTAATACGGTCCTGGGATCCTGCACAATACCCAGCATCAAGGTGTGACGTTGCTGGCCGCGCACGTAACGCCGTATCAGATCAGATGTAAGCCATTTTCCTACGCAGTAATGCAAGGTATCTTATCTTGGGCAAGTACTACGTACAGGTACATGGCAAACATGGTCGCCGACAGCCGGAATCAAGCCCAGTGTGCTCCATTCCACGCGAGCATCAGACTTGACGTGGCTCGTGTAGGTGGACCTATGTTTTTGTATCAGCTGCTGAGTTTTACTAGTATGATTAGATTTGCTGCAAAACTCACTTTTCCAAGTTTGTCAAAAGTTCATACTGCCGGTTCGTCGAAGCGATGTCTTCTCCCAAGGTCGTCGAGAACGAACAGGGTTCCTCTGTTTTTCGTGGCAGTTCCCAGCAATAAGGTACAACAACCCCTCCCCCGTCGTTCCCCGGAGACTTTCTCGGGGAGCCGAGCTACACTACAGGCAAGACTAAGTCACGTTGGGGAGGACAGGGGCATCGTCCGGCTTCATCCTCGACCCCATCACACACACACACACACACACACACACACACACACACCTTAGACGATGACGGGGGACCAGGAAGAGAGAAGAAAACTGCTGCCAGAGAACCCGCTCAATTCGGCTCCCACTCACCACGTAATTAGCCCAACACCAGTCTGCTTAGAGGCGTACCTTCTTAACTGCTGCTAGTTACAGTTCCCCGGATTTGTCCTGCATACTAATTACCTTAGTACACACCGTCGAGCCATATCAAATCCCGTGAGGTACCTTACAAGCCGCACGCTTTTCCTACCACACACACGCGCACACAAGCAAGAATATACAGCACACTATCCGTGCCTTCGAGGGCCTTGCCTACGTACTCTTTATACTTTACACGCACGAGACCCACGCCGATTCTCTCCGGAATGGGCAATCCTTTGAACTCTTAGATCCGAGCCTCGTCCATCCCTCTCCCTCTCCATGTCGACCACACACGTCGCCGAGTTCCGGTACGTGTAAAGAGACAGCCTATTTAACTCGTCTGTGCCTGGAGACAATGTCAAATTTGTTTGGTAGCAGTAACGGCAGCGGCACCGGCATCGACAACTCCAACAGCCAAAGCAACTCTCTCAATAGCAACGACAACCTTGGACGTCATCTGCGACCCGATAGACCACCGACAGCCGCGACAACCATCACTCCTGTCGCTGACCAAGGCGTTGTTACCATTGCTTCTTCGGCCAACGCTTTTGCTTCTGCGTCGGCTTCTGCTGCTGCTGCTGCTGCTGCTGCCACCGCCACTGCCGCCTCCACCGTGACACCTTCAGCCTCGCCCGTGTCTCCGAAGCCGACCAAGCGGTCCTCGGCAACGACATGCATCACCTGCCGCTCCCGCAAGGTCCGTTGCGACGGCCGGCGGGACAAGTGTAGCAACTGCGATCGCCTCGGGTTTCCTTGCACCTACGAAGACCCCAATGCCGACGCCAATGGCCTCTCATCTGCTTCTACCCTACCCTTGCCCCGACGTCGTGTTCGCCAGGCGTGCGAGAATTGCCACTCGCGAAAAGCGAGATGTAGCGGCCACACCCCAGCCTGCGACCGGTGCCGAAGCCACAACATTGAGTGTATCTATCGGCAGTCCAAGAGGGCCCGTCTGACCCTACAGCATGCCCCTCGCGACGACCAGGCTGCGACATCGCCCACAGCCTCGTCGACGGCAGCCGCCGGCGCCGCCGCACGCGAGCAGGCTCGACGGTCTCAGTCGAGGGAAGATGCCGCTCACGAGTCGGATACTGGAGGTGTGGAAGCCACCGGCTCTAATACGCCGAGCACCTTCAACCAGGACATGTATGTGCAACACCATCACCTCGTTCACATAAAGCGTCGTCGCCGCTGACTGTCTCTAGATGCGCATCTGACCCTCATTTCGAGTCTCTCATCAGCCGTGCGCTGGACAACTTCTTCCACCATGTCCATCACATCCCCATGCTGTCCTTTCTTCACAGGGCATCGCTCATGCAACGGCATCGCGCCGGCCGCCTGGATCGACCACTGCTCCTCGCCCTCATCGGCATCACCAGCATCCTCACCGACTTGGGTCCGGGGACGAGAGAGTACGGCGAAAGGTGCGTCGACGAGTCCGAGGCCCTCATCGTGAAGAGTCTCGAGAACCCATCCACCATCAAGGTCCAGACCCTCGCCATCATCATCAAGTACCGCATCTTGACCCGGCGATACTCTAGCGCCTTCGTCCTCGCCGCCACGGCCATGAGATTCGCCATGGCCCTGCGGCTCAACCACGAAAACAACGACCTGTGTTTCCTGGCCCAAGAGTCGCGACGGCGTCTCATGTGGGCCTTGTTCATGATCGATCAGGGCATGGCGGGAGGCTACAGAGATCTCACCCTGTGGACGCCAGAACTGATTCACATTTCACTACCCTGCAACGAGAGAGACTTCGAATTCGACCTCGCGCCGACGTCGATGCGAAGCCTCGTGCCGAGCCCCGACGAGTCCGAAAACGACGACGTCGGCAGCCTGGCCCTCCACGTCCGCATCCTCTGGATACGCGGCCGCATCCTCAAGTTCGCCAAGCGCGCGGCGGCGTGCTCGAGCGACGAGGACCTGGGCCGCGTGCGGGAGCAGATGGAGGCCTTTGCCAGGGAACTCAACGACTACGCCGAGAGGCTCCAGGTCTCGTTCCGCTGGTCCGACAACAGCCTGCGACTGCGGGCGTACTCGCCGCGCCTCTGCGCCTTTGTCATGATTCACATCTGGTGGCGCCAGTGCCACTGCGATCTCTACCGGCTGGGTCTCGTCGGACTGCGCGACTCGCTGTCCCGTTCGGCCGCCGACCGACTCGGGCCGGAATTCATCGCCGGATGCCAGCGGCTCTGCTTCGAGCACGCTCTGGAAATGTCCAACATGTTCACCTCCATCAAGGAGCTGAACAACTACCCCGTGGCGGATCTCGACATGCCCGTCTGCGCCTACCAGTGCGTCCGCATGCTCTACTACATTTACCAACTCAACCCGGACGAGCACGGCCTGACTCCCGACATGCTCCGCCGGAAGGCTTCCGTCTGCCTCCATGTGACCAAGGGCTGTTGCTCGGGAACATCGGCAGTCTCCATCGTACGCTCTCCTTGTCCTTTGCCCTTTTTTTTTTTCCTGCACGTGCAACCGACCGTCACTGACCCTGACCAGCAAGCCGATCTCCAACGACTCATGGACCACGGCCTCTCCGTCCAAGCGACGCCAAACCGCCTCATCTTCGAAGAGCCGTTGGACGACAGAAACGGCACAGGACCCCGTCGCGTGTCCCGCAGAGGTCGCGCGAAGCAGGTCCAGCTCGTCGACGACCCGGACAGCGGCGCACCAGCGGCCGACGAGCTCACGAACCGGCCCTACGGCATTGGCGCGTGGGAAGACATACAGGTGCCCGAAGCGAGCAGGGCCGAAGAACAGGCCATCATGGTGCATCAGCAGCAGCAGCAGCAGCAGCAACAACAACAACAACAGCAACAACACCAATCACAACAACAGCAGCAGCAGCAGCAGCAACTCGATCAGTCGGGTTCGCTCGAGTTCAACAACGCCTTCGAGGGCGCCCTCGACAGTCTGGACTTCAACATGGAGCCGATGGGGCTGGATTCGCTGGCCCCGTGGTTCAGCAACGAATGGCCACAGGGTGATTTCCAGACGGACTTTTGAGGCCGGGATAAAAGTTGCCGGCGACCATCGTGCCAGACAAGAAAGATGTTGGGTGAAGATGGCACCTTTTAAATGGAAGATTGGATGCAAGAGCGTCTAATCGCGTCGCTCTGGGCGACGTTTGCGTAATTACTATACCAAAACTTGTACCGCACGACGCTGGTATCAAACGCGTCTTTTTGCGTCATACAGATACGATTAGGCGGGAGAACAGAATATGTAGTCATGTGCTTCTGCCCCATGACATGTGGATAAAGACTTCACCTCCTCTTGATACAAATATCCAACCCTAGAGGCTTCCTCAGGAACCCTTCCCTGGTCTCCATGTAATCCTGCCGCAGCTCCACGTCGTATCTCTTGACCCACGTCGACACGATGAGCTTCATCTCCATCTCGGCAACGTTGCGCCCAACGCAAGCCCGCGGCCCGTGACTAAAGGGGATAAAGGCGTTCTTCTGCCTTGCCGTGACGTTGTCCCACCTCTCGGGCTTGAATTCGTCCGCGTCGGGGCCCCAAATCTGCTTGGAGTGGTGCATCGTGTAGGACGGCACGCTGAGAACCGTTCCGGGAGGGAAGTAGTGGCCCTTGATGGTGACGCCGGGCGAGTCGGCCGGGATCTCGCGGGGCAGGCCGATGCCCGAGGTGGAGTGAAAACGGAGGGCCTCGTCGATGACGTTGGCGAGGTAGGGGAGATGCCTGACCATGTCAAAGGTGGGCACGTCGCAGCCCTCGGGGACGGCGGCGTCCAGCTCCTCTTGCAGCTTCTCCAGGACGCCCGGGGTTCTCGCGGCGTGGTAGAGGAGGGCACACGACGAGTTGGAGGTGGTGTCGCTGCCGGCAATGAGCTGCGTCAGGGCCTCGGCCGTGAGCTCCTCCCTGCCCAGCGGCTCGCCCTTGTCGTCTCTTCCCTCCATCAAGCGCGCCAGCAGGTCCAGGCGGTCAATGTCGGGGGGGTTGTCGAGTCTGGCCTTGACGCGCGCGATTGCCATTCCGGCGAGGTTCTGCACGGCCTCGAGACCTTGGCTGAAGAAGGGATCCGGGATGTACTTGGCCCATGGCTTCAGTTCGGGGTAGATGCCCAGCGTCGCGGAAACCTCGCCTCGCCTCTTGAGAATCTCAATGGCGGGGCCGTAAATGGGAGGGCTGTCGGGCGACTCCCGGACCTCGGCGATGTCGGCGCCGGTCTCCAGCATGCCAAAGGGGGCGCCGAAGGCGAGGTCGCCGATGATGTCGAAGGCCAGGTAGTTGAACCACTTCAGACAGTCGATGGTGGCGCCCTGGCCGGCGGGGCTCTTTTGGATGAGAGCGTCCCACCTCTTGACAAACAGCTCGAGGTTGCCGTGCACGTAGGGCTCGAACTGGGTGATGGACTTTGCGGAGAAGGTGTGCGACGCGAGCTTGCGCTTGCGGGAGTGCTCGTGACGGTCCCTGGTGTTGAACAGACCTCGCTGAATGGAGACGAAGGCGTCGTAGAAGTTTCTGTGCCGGGTCAGACACACACACACACACATGCCCATGTGAACTTGGGACAGGAGAAAAAAAGACAAGGCCGTCGAGGGAGGAAACACATACGACTTGAGAAATCCGTTTCCATGGCCGTAGATGGTCTGGATGGCCTCGTCGTCGGCCACGCTCACGTGGTTGGGTTGGATTCGAACAACAGGGCCAAGTTCCTTATGTATGTCGTCGACCGTCGAGTACCTGTCACCCCGTCGCACGACACCGAGCAACCACATGTTGGTGAACTGGGCAGGGAAACGAGCAGGGATCCCGCGGAGATGGCCAAACGTGACAAAGTAAAAATACAGATAGTAAACCACGACGGCTAAGACCAGCAATGCCGGCGCCCATGGCGAGACTAGAAGCTCGATGATGGCCATGACGGAGGACCTTCTTCTGAAGCTCGGTTCCAGCTGTCGGCCGAGAGGAAAAGACTGGTGCGGCGGAGGAAAACAACAACAACAACAGAGGGTACCTAGTGAAGCAGTCTCTAATTAAATAAGAACAAGAAGGGTGTAAAGACGGACGGCACTGATCAAGGTTTACGGGAATAACGTTGGTGTGTTACGAACGGGAGCCGAGACACTCTAATCCTCGCATTGACGTCGTCGTATGTCTCCCAGTCTCTCTTCTTTTTTATGTTTTTTTTTATGTTTTTTTTAAATACTTCAGCTAAAGTCCCCCGAAGATCCGTGACACCAAGCGTTAAGCTTTCTTTGGATCCTGTTGGTGGATCTCGCGGGGGTGCGCGGAAAATCGGCCGCTTTTTTTCTTCTTCTCGTCCTTGATGCTTCAACCGAGATGGACCTTGGACTGTGACACGCGATGCTGAGTTGAATGTCTCTCCCCGCACCCGGCATTGACACCGGCAGTGACGGACCCCTTGGCAATCGATATCGGGACCACGAGGCGGTCTTGGGCCTCAAAAAGTCGGCGTCGCGTCTAAACTTTCCGGATTTGCATGTTGTTCGCTCTTCCGCAAGTGGAGATGCTGTAGTCGGCGTCGCACTTCTACTTCGCCGAACGTCGACTTGAGTTTAGGTCATCTATTCGATGTTTCTAGCTAGCCACATGTCATGGTTCCATACTCGCACTTGTTGACAAGTATGTATGATCCCGAAAGTCTTTCTTATTGGTCTTGATGACTTCTCATGATGTTGGTAGATCCCTCTCTTGAATGTGGTCAACTACATATTCGTACACAAACTCAAACCCGTGCGTGATCTGGCACGCTACACGTTTCTTCCAAAATGCCTTTCAAACGCCATGATAAATGCAGTACATAAATCTTTTGTCTGTGTAACTCTGCTACAGTGTGGGACAGCCAGGGACGAGAAGGGAGAGAGGCTTATCTTCTCTGCGATCGAGAGACGAGCCGACGACGCTAAATGCTGTGAAATCAACGCCACAAAGTCACAGTCACTTCAACATGTACGATAGATCGGGCAAATTCCGCAGAACCTGTCCCACGACCTCATCATCGTCAGAACCGTTCCGCGGTTGGGCTGTGGTCGGCGTTTGAAGACCCGTTGTTTGCGGGGTGTCGAGTAGTCCCCGCGCAGATACGCCGGCTTTACCGTCCTTGAATGGAGATGGGGATGGACCCTGCGGGTCCCCCAGCGAGGGTGCGATAGAAATGTGAGCTGGCCGCTTCGCTGTTGACGATGGTCTGAAGGTGTACATGGACTCCGCCGCTGGCGGCTTGAAAGTCCGCTCTTCTGTCGAGGGAGCGCCCCCAGCTGCAGCACTTGTGGAGGCGGGGGCGGAACCGATGACACCTCCAAATTCCCTCGCTCTTGATTTGTTGCCGTCCGTGAGCTTATTCCCGGCGCCGAGAATGTCACCTATGGGCTGGCCAAGCCGAGTGTCGCCGGATCCTGCGGGTAGTACGGTATCGGGTGGTACGGTATCGGGTAGTGGGTTCGTCGAGAATGAATCCCAGCTCGTCTTGGGCATGGACGCCGAGTCTGTTTCTTCGCCCGTCGTCGGAGACATCATCTCGCCCCAGTCCTCGTCGTCGTCTTCCGCCTCTTCTTTCGTGGACGACTCGACTGTTGGCGTGACGGGCACTATGAGTTTGGTGGAAACGAAAGCCGGCAGCGATACATGCGACTTGGGTTTGTTATCGAAACCAGCGAAGCCCAGTGGAAGCGGTTTGACAAGCGCCGGACGCTCTGGCGCCTTACTTTCCTGCGAAACTCGGGCGTTGCTCGCCTCTGTGCTCCAGCCAAAGGTGGCAGGTTCGTTCCAATTGTCTTTCGGCTGTGCCGCCGATGCGGGCGTACTCTCCTTGGCGCTGGAAACCATCGGCATCGTCGAAAGCGAAGGCAGGGCGCCGATTGAATGTGTCGGTCGATGAACTGACGCTTGAGGCTTTTGCCTGCGACCAAATACCCTGTCGAGGTCCACCGGCGTCGACTCGGTCGTGGCATCCCATCCAAAGAACTGCCCTCCCGACTTCCTTGCCAGGCCGCCCCGAAAGGCCTTGCCTCCCATCGAGTCCTCTTCCATCCAACGACGAACAACCTTCATTGTCTCGTCTCTCATTGTCGAGTTTGACCAAGTGATTCGGACATAACTGTCGTCATCTGCCACATTAAATTTCCTGAGCGAGTCGTGCCGGGAAATCCTGTACCACATCTTGCGCTCGGGTATATTAGTGAAGCTGTCGGTGATTATTCGATCCGAGACGTCGCCAGCATACTCCGGTTTGTCAACGACTGTTTCCGGTACCAAATCGTCGAGTTTGCTCATGTCTACTACAAAAGGTTCGTGGTCGGGAATGTCTGGCCTATCCGGCGCCTCTACCTCGCTGGCAGTTCCAGCTTCACAGCGAGAGGAAACATTAAGCGCAGCTTGGCCGGACACAGCCACCGTGGTTTCCGTCGTGTGCTCATCTCCGGGGGCCGCAGCCTTGACAGTCGCTGCACCAACGGTTGTGTCGGCATCGGGATCTCTACTCGTGCTTCTTCGAGTTGAAAGTTGACGTTCTGGAGTAATAGTAGTCTCCCTCGCTATGCCATCGTACATTTCCACGAGCTCTTGCACTTTCGATGAGGGTTTCCTCCGTATGGTTCTCGGTAACGGGTTGTCCTCGATTGATGTGATGGGGGAATCGGCGTGGGGCGGAGGGTCGTCATCCTCGTCAGATGCGGCGGACACTGATGAAGCGTCGAGGCCTTCATCTCGCTCGGGGAAGGTAAAACCGCTGTGAGGTGACGCAGGCTCAACAGCATCGAGGGACTTCGGGATCGGCTCAAGGACAGCATCGTCGAAGTGGAGCGTAGGTCGTTCGTCGGTCAAACTATGAATGTCGACTATTTTCTTGGGTGTATCTGGTTCTAGCTCAAGGCGGAAATCTTCAGGCACGACGGGGGGTATATCGGGTATATCGGGTATCTGGGGCAGATGGGCAATAGGCTCAGGATCGTCTTTCGGGAATGATGCGACGTGGTTTGCCCACGGATCTGGCGACAGGTGTCCAGGAGAAGCGCAATTCGGTGTCATGGGAGCTCTCGGGCCTGGCGAGACTGAACGGCTTCGCGGCCACTTGGGTGTGCTACTCTTCCGTCTCGGTTCGTAGCTTGGAGTCAACTGCTCGGTAGGAGCAGCATCGCCCCCCCAGGCCCAGGGCGACGCGTTGGTGGCTTCCCGGGGGTCGGGTGATGCCCAATCGCCGAATGATGCGTCTTCGAGCCATGGAGACTGACTGGTGGGCAGGTTTATGTTACCGGGCGTGTTGAGGAAGGCGGGTGGCGGAGGCTCGAGTATGGTCTGGGAGGGACTGGCGGCGGACGTTGTGGCATTATCTGTGGTCGCCCACGGGGAGCCCCATGGATCGTCCATAGTGTGTCACTACGGTTCATGTTGATATGGGGTGGTTCGTCAAGGTCTCGTGCACTCGGGATCGGTGCAGCGTGTGCAAGAGTGAGTCGGGGTTGGCTCAGATGGCCATTTTGCTGTATTATCGTGTACGGAGTAGAGCAGAATAGGATTCGACGTGATGTTGACGATGCGTGATTCGGCTCAACACGACTCGACTCGACGTGAGCAATGCGACCTTCCAGAAACGGACCAGAAATGGGGCTGGTCAGCTTTATTGATGAGGACAGTGGCGTCGCCGGGTCTCAATTGGTGTGCTCTGAAGACAATGAGGAATTCGACAGCAAGCCCAGCCTGCAAAGTTGGAAGTAGAGGCGGAAAGAAATTAGGGAGTAATGATTGAGAAAACGAGTGGATTAAGCAGGGACGAGACGGGAGTTCGAGATTGGACGTTCCCATACGGATACCTTGGAGACGAGACCAAACGAGACCAAACACTGGACAAGGGCCCAAGACGAAGACCCATGGCTTGCATTCCGGACTCGTCGGAACGAGGCTGTGCACACTGGCCACCACCACAAGCCACTTCTACAGGTACGGGCAGGAGGCACGGAGTAGGTACAGTGCCCGTAAGGTATTGCTGAATCCGTACGGTCCAACTGGAGCTTGGCCCCTGCTGAAGGACCCGCTCGCCGTACGTATTACCTAGCTGTCTGTGATTGGAAGGGTGGAATTTCGGAGCTTCGATTAGATATGAACTCGATAAGATACGACCCGGTCGTGAGCCATTGCGCCGATGACGGCATGCGACAGGACGAAGCATTTCTGGGAGAACAAATAGGATATGCAAAATTGCTTCTCGAAGGCAACGGTAGCGAACAGGCCTGCAGCACCGAGAAAATCGCAGCATCAAAACCTTACCGGCACGCATTGACAGTAGAACCAAAGCCATTGGTGGCGAGGGCGCGGGAGTGCGGTAATCAACACTCCATCAAGTCTTCTTGAAGTCATACTCAGTGCTTACCAACCACACACAACCTTTGTATTTCACATTTGGGTGGGGTTTCCGCCATCGCAGCGCCCATCTCAGCTCTGGCTCCAGGTGCAACCTGCTCGACAACAACTTCTCCTTTTCCTTGACTCTGCTACACATACTCGCCGTGGTTTTGCATCAGTCTACACCTGTCAAGACTGCGACTGCATCTTTGTCGTTGTTTCGAAAACAAGAACAAAGACGGAAAAAACCAGATATGTCACTCTCCAAAGTCAAGCATATTGTGCTGGTGAGAATTACCCCGCCATCGCATCCCACTTGCATCGCCAACTCCAACTGACCGACCGCCCCAGGTCCTTTCGGGCAAAGGCGGCGTCGGCAAGTCTTCGGTGACGACCCAACTCGCACTGTCGCTCTCTCTTGCCGGCTTCTCTGTCGGTGTGCTGGACGTCGACCTCACGGGCCCTTCCATTCCGCGCATGCTTTCCATTGAGGCCGAAAAAGTCACTCAGGCACCAGGGGGCTGGCTCCCCGTCCCGGTTCACGACGCTGTCGAAGAAAAGGGCATCGGCTCATTTCGCGCAATGAGTCTCGGCTTTCTCCTGCCGAGACGTGGTGACGCCGTAGTTTGGCGCGGACCTAAAAAGACGGCCATGGTGAGGCAGTTCCTCTCCGACGTCATGTGGGATGAGACGGACTATCTCCTCATCGACACTCCTCCGGGCACCAGCGACGAGCACATCTCTCTAGCCGAAACGCTGCTCCGCGATACTCGTCCAGGTCAGGTTGCGGGTGCCGTGGTCGTCACGACACCTCAGGCGGTGGCCACGGCCGACGTCAAGAAGGAGCTCAACTTTTGCGTCAAGACCAACATCAAGGTGCTCGGCGTCATTGAGAACATGAGCGGCTTCGTCTGCCCGCACTGCTCGGAATGCACAAACATTTTCAGTTCGGGGGGAGGAGCCGTCATGGCTCAAGAGTTCTCGGTGCCGTTCTTGGGGACTGTGCCTATTGATCCTCAGTTTGGAGAGCTCGTTGAGTCGGGCAGACGGCCGACATACCCTCAAGGCACGCAGGTCAATGGCCACGACATGGGCAAGAAGAGCGACGACGAGCAGCCCTTGGGTGACACGCTAGTCGAAAAGTACCAGGACTGCTCACTGTCGAAGATTTTCAAAGACATCACAACTCAGCTTACTGGCACTGTCGAGTCCCAAGAGCAGTCTTGAACGTCGGTTGCCAGTTCCCTCTTTACTCGAATAGGGCACGAAAACCAATCTCAGCCCCTGACGCGCCATGAACAAGGGGTCTATTATGCCGCGACAAGGGCGTGAAGCACGACGAAGGCATGTCCAAATGTTGTCGTGCAAAGCAAGCAGCCTGAGGTACATCCGTCTGTCGTCCGCTCGGTCTGAAAACGTCGGAACCGGTCACCACCTGGTATATCGTCAACCGCAGCCAGACATGTGTTGCCAATCGACGCAGAGAACCTCCTCAACCCCGGTGGGCAACACGATTCGATGTACAGCGCAAAAACCAATGGGTACACTAATAAGCCGGTGCTCTGTGTCCCGTCCAGTGCATCGTTTCTCCCCAGAAGGGCTCCGCAACCTTGGGTCCAGTTCTAAAAGTATTCTGGTGCCTGGCTTCATTGACCGGATGTTCCACGCCGAGGGCAAGATGCACATCCGACTGGCTCCTGCTTGTTATAGGTACTCGCTGGGTATGTTCCAACCTAGGTAATCAAGCCAGGCAGGTCCGGAGGCACACTTTCTCTGCATGGATATTACATGAGTGATTTAGGAGATGAAGTTCCAATGGGGACAAATCATTACTTCAGCCTGGGCTGTAATTGGTCGACAATATAGAGCGTATATTGTGGTGAAGTTTACTACGTAGATGACGCGGGAATGTCACCATTGTCAAGTTGTGTTCTAGACTTGCTCACCCCTTCCCTTAAAAAACTCAAAAAAGTAGCAGAAGCTGAGGCAGAGGCAGAGCCCAAGACATCGACGAACTTTAGAGCGAGCATAAATGAGGTCTCGTTTAATTCTTTCAGGTGCCTTACGGTAACTTTACTATGTCTCGCCCTGCAGCAAGCCAAGTTGCCGTTGCAGGGTGGCAGGGTGGCAGGGACTTGTACCTCAGCAGGAGGTACCTTAGCCTTGCAGGAGGTAAGGTACCTAACCTAAGGTAGACAGCAGTATCCGTACAACCTCCTTGTACGTACGCGGGATGAAATGTCGTTTTCCATCCCGTTCCCGCCCGCTGAGACGGGAGCTCCCCACTAACCAGAAGCACATAGGTACTGAATGAATGGGCGCAACCTAAGGTAGGTACCTATGTAGGAGGTGAGAAGTGGAAAGACGGGATACTGGGCCGAAGAGCAGTCGGACGACGGGTATACGCAGCACTTTTTGTCTGCGACAAGCCTAGGAACCTCAACGAGAAATTGCCTGAACAAAGTGAGGCACATTTTGTACACACCCGACTTAGTCCTTCAGCGCGTTCTCTTGCAATTCTTCAGTGTTGTTTGGGCTGAAATTTTAGGTGGACCTTCGGACGAGGGGTTGCCCCAGCCAATCGCCGATGTAAGTAGGTGGGTTCCTAGGTATCTTTCCCCAGCTGCTAGGTATTGTAGGTACTTCCACAGGTGTCTCAGTAGCAAGGTCTAGGTACCTTACGTACCTGACGTGCAGAAACAACTTTTTTTTTCGTCCCCCCTCCACCGCTACCGCTGCTGGGCCACCACGTCCATGTTCAACTGCGAATCCACCACGACCACAACCCAAGACCACAAGTTCGCAACAATCCGGCCTTGAAGCTCCAAAATTGAATCTTGCTCCTTCACACCGACATCCGCTCGCAGGTCGTGACCGCGTCTTCTTGCTTGTTGTTTCGGAATCTGCCTTGTCTAGTCAGTGGCATCGAACTCGCCCATCTCACCTTTCTTTGCGACTACCTACCATCACGAGACCTTCTTCCTCGACGATACTCCATCGCGCGTCGCCAAACACCTGTCGCATTACCCCGCCATCTTCGCAACATATCGGTTTACCCATAGTCATACACGTTGATGTCCTGATTCTTAATCTGACATCACACTCCGGTGACAAGCAATCGTCGGCCTGCTGTCTGCCCGCCTTCGCCCCTCTATCACAGCTACTTCCTGGCCGTCTATGAACCAAATCGACCTTCTTCGCTTCCTTTCCAAGCCCGCAAAGTATGTTGACCCTCACGCGTTACCACCACTTCAGATCCTCTAGCCTGTTACATGGCGTTTCTACATGATCTTTGCAAGGCGCGTATGCTAACATCAAAACCACCAGGCCCAGATAACACTTGCTGAAAATAACCAGCACCAACTGCCGACACGGACAGACCCCGAGTCTCTCACCCCGCAACCTACCTACCCTAAGCCCCGATCGCGCAGATAACCTCGTCTGCTAGGTCCGATACTCCGCCACAGGTATCGGTGTCTGCCAGAGCGAGGCCCAGCTTCCGAGCCAACATTCCGCTGCCAAGGGTCTTCTTCCTACCCCTCCAAGCCCGGCCTCCCTAACGTCCTCTCGAGTGACGTTACCCTTCTTCTATCCATACCATTGCTGCTGGCTCCGCCAGCCTCCACGAAAGTCCACCTTCCTGTGGGCCTACTCTCTCAAACGAACGCCGCAAAGTTCGTTTGAGCGGTAGCTAGTGTCCCGCGGACTTCTAGCCCTCCGATCCGAGACCACACGACATCTTAGGCCACCGTCGAGAGCCTCCCGGTTCGCTCCCAGAAGCCCTGCTGCTGCTGCTAAAGATGGTCAACAACTCGGTTCCCAACGATGACGCCCTCTCTCCTGCCGAGGCGACTCCTCATCTGACCATCAATCATGATGTGGCTGCCGACCTAGACTCGAGCAATGCCTTCGAGGGCCCTGAGAAGCTTCTCGAGGTTTGGTTCGCCCCTGGCCCCGAGTCGCTTCCAGTGAGCGCTCAGCCCAACGGTCTGAAGGCCGTCTCAGCAGACACCTGGGTCACCATGCTCGACATGGTCAACTGCAAGATTCTTTCCGTCCTTGAGTCCGACTCTGTCGACGCCTATCTGCTATCCGAGTCTAGCTTGTTCGTCTTCCCCCACAAGCTCATCCTCAAGACCTGCGGCACCACCACCCTGCTCCTGGGCCTGCAGCGTCTGCTTCACATTGCCGCAGAGCACGCCGGCTTTCCCTTCCATAACGCCAAGGAGGCCACCGACATCAAGGCCGCCGCCACTCCTTACCGCGTCTTTTACAGCCGCAAGAACTTTCTGTTTCCCGACCGCCAGCAAGGGCCCCACCGCAGCTGGAAGCAGGAGGTCAGGTACCTGGACGACATGTTCGAGGGTGGTAGCGCCTACATGGTTGGCAAGATGAACGGCGATCACTGGTACCTCTACATCACATCGCCCAACCAGACCCTCACGCCACCACGTACCCCGGACGAGAAGGAGGACGCCCTCGCTGCCTCTGCTAGGATCCCTACTGGCAGCGTTGCTAGCTTCGGCAGCGGCATTGAGGAGCGCAACGATGAGACGCTTGAAATCCTCATGACGGATCTCGACCCTGAGAATGCGAAGCAATTCTATTTGTCGCACGCGAGTGCGGTCGCCACCGACAAATTGCATCTGCCGCAGACTCAAGCCGCCAGAGAGAACGCTCATCAGAGCTTGGGTGACATTGCTAATGTCCCGGAGAAGAGCAACGACGAGCCTGTCGATGTTTTCGGCCAAATTGGCGAATCTGACCTCACCGAGCCTGACCGCGCCCTTACCGAGGCCATGACCACTGAGGGCCATGCTCTGGGCACCACTGTCTCGGAAGGGTGCGGTCTGTCGAGCGTTTACCCCACGAGCAAGTACCCTGGGGCTCGCGTTGACGCCTACCTATTCAGTCCTTGCGGCTTCTCCGCCAACGGCGTCATTCCTGCCGTTACTGACGATGAAGATGCTTCCAAGGACGGGAGCGGCGCCAACGCCGCTCATTATTTCACCGTTCACGTAACCCCTGAGCCCAACTGTTCGTTTGCTTCCTTCGAGACGAACGTTCCCGGTGGCCAGGCTGGCCGCACGACGGCTGAGATCATCGAGCACGTGGTGGACATTTTCAAGCCCGGTCGCTTTAGCGTTACTCTCTTCGAGGCAAAGGGCAAGAGTGCCAATCCTTACGGCATGGGTGACTTCGCCTCCCAGACCAGCGCTGCCCAGCGCCTTGTTGACCCGGTCCGTGGCTATCGTCGTATTGATCGTGTGGTTCACGATTTCGAGGACTATGACCTGGTGTTCCGCTTCTACGAAAAAGACGACTGGGCTGGTGACCGTGAGGCGCGTTTAGGAGAGGTGATGTAGGCCGTATTGAGATGACAAGGTTCATCGCCTCGGATTCCTATTTCCTTCCGTCTCTGGACTTTGGTCGTGGATTGACTCGTCTCTCTCCTTGCCCCGTGTCTCTCCTTCATCCTAGTGGTGAGTCCTGTAGAGGGACAAAAGTTGCCACTCCTTGCCATGCTTTGGCTAAAACCAGATAATGAGCCCTCATGGCTCCCCAAAATATAGTGATTTTGAGTTGCAATGTTCGTGATCGAAAAGTGCAAAGTGAATCAAACCATACTAACCGTCGTGGTCATTGTGCCGATTAGTATTCGGGCAAGGCTACCAGGTTCGAGGATGCCAGGCTTTGACTGACGGCAACTCGGGTGTCCAATTGCCATGCTGGAGTGCATGGGATTGAGAAAAGCCGTCTCTGACGGCGTAAGGTGGTGTATATCCGTAGTCTTTTTCTCGGTACTGTTGCTTCAGGGTCACTAGGTACTGAATGAACACGGACTGGTTCCATGCTGATCTGTCCAACTACAAAGGAGTGGACTGTCATATTTGAAGCCCATGAAGTATGACGAATGACATGAATCAGCACGCCTTTGGGATTGTTCAATTTAGACAGTTCGTAACTGCAATAGAAATTCACCGTTGCTTGTGCTCTTGTCGCAACAGCTACGACAACTCGCCCAGTAGTTGGAGCCTCGCCGATCCAGTGATAGTGATCATAAAGGGCATCGTCGTGGAAACGATGGAGGACACAGAAGAAGATGAGACCGCAACAGGGAAGTCTTGGAGGCTTCAGTACTTTTTCCGCAACGCACAAGTTTCCAGCCCGCTGCCAGCAGACGTTGTCGTGTTCCTCGACCTCAATCGAAAATATGCAATCTGGTCATAGGGGCTCAACTCCGTTGACATCAACACAAGATGGCGGGTGGCTTGACGGTCGTCGTCGACTGCATCGGGATTTCCAACCACCAAGTCGTCCCCAATCCAGCCCGATTGCCTTACGTACGACCATGCTATGGAATGTAAGAAGCTCACCCGCCGTTTCGGTTCCCTCAGCGACCTGATCCGGCGCTCTCGGAGACTTTGGCCCCCAAAGCATGTCTCATACGGGAATGTTGACGCCCCGCCAGCCACGCCGGCAACCGTTTGAACATATCGTGACAGGGCCAGTCATCCCGTGTAGTAGACCTATATGAAGACGGGAGGGAAGCACCGTTATCGTCACGATGGATCAAGCAACAGTCCCTCGCTCAACCACTTCCTATCATTGACTATGGCCCCTCCTCCCAAGGCAGAAGACACCGTCAGCGTCGTCGAGTCGCTCGACACGAACTCGTCCATGTCAGGCAGCGACCTGTCAACCAAGTCACCCCCAAAACCACTCCCGATCCTCCTCAGCATTTCCATGTTTCTTCTCTTTCTTGCAGCAGGGGGCGGTCTCACAACGTCAGCTCTCCAGTTCCGTCCTTCGAGGTCAGGCAAACGGGACTGTCTCACCCAGAGCTTTATTCTATTCGCTGTTAGTACTGGCAGACCGCACGCACGGCAACTTGCTGACTTTGTAGTCCATGATGTCCCCCATCTACCTCGTGCTTCATCTCGTCGTCGCTTTACGCAAGTACCAGTTCGTCAGACGACAGGCTCTCCAGTCGCCCCTTGTCTCATGGGCCGTCATCGTTGCCCGGCTAGCCCTCCTCTTCTGGATTCCGGCTGTTATTCTCTCCTCCGTCGCCGTTGCGCATTTTCCTGGCTTCCTGGTGGAGTCACCCATCACCGAGCTCAACCTCGCAGTTTCTATCGTCGGCATGTGAGTTTCTCGTTTCCTTCGTCTCGACCAAGCAGACCCCACGACTGACTGTCCAGCGGCGCTGCCATCACCATCAATCTCGTTCTGGAAATCGCGGTTCATCCCTTTCAGCTCCCCTGCTTCCAGAACCGATCAGAAACCACCGTCATAAGTGTTGAGAAGGAGGCCAAGGAAGAAGAAGAGCACAAACCGCCCAGCCGGCCTCCGAGCAGGACTCAGACACCTCCCGCCTACTACTACTTTCCAGTGAACCACCAACACACCATCCCCACTCTGGCCCGCGCCAAGCTCGTCCGCAAGGCAAGTTTCCCGCGCCGAATCCTGACCCAAGACGTTCCTCCGGTCCCCGCGATACCCTATCCTCACCCGGACTCTTTGGGGATCATGCTCCCCATCCCGGAACCTCTTCCTCCCCTTCCGGAGCTCGAGCAGACGAGCATCTCGCCAGCCATCAAGCTCATCCCCGCGCCGCCCGACATCCTCATCCCGGGAAAAGGTGCGGCAGTGGACAAGGACAAGCAGTGTCCTCCCCCTCCCGGGACAGCCTGGGCCCGCGACTGGGAGCAGCTGGCTGTAGACACGGGTGTCAGGCGCAACGGTTCCGTCAGCGACTATGGATCCTCGGCCGGTACGGAGACGGTGGACGGCAGATCCGAAGTTCACGGCGCGGCGCTGAAGCCGCCCTTGCCTTCGATCGTGGTCACGCACAGCCCTGAGCATATCTAAGGCAGCGTGAAAGTGAAGGCTTGGATGGGCCGCGACGGCTCTGGCAATATCATTTTGAGCATGGATAGCAACGAGGATACGAATCTTATGGGAAACGATGATGAGGCGTACTTGGATTCTTGTGGCGCACTACTGGGTTGTTTTCTTTGTCGAATTGGACTTGCTTCTCGCGTACTATCCGTCACTTTTAGGGCTGTCTATTTCTATAAATGATGGGAATCGAGGCTTCTTTCATGTCATGTATACTTTTCTAGAATAACAAGACCATGGACGCTGAAGGCTATGGGTAGAGAAGTCCCTCCAGCCGCCAGCGAAACTGCCAGAGCGTACCTAGTAGTATATAAAAAGGTTAGGTACGTAGTGAATAGGGTAGATACGTACGTAGAGTGTGTCTATAGCTTAATATAAATCTAGATAAGGCGTTTAACCAATCCGTAATAGGGGATAAGGATCACCATACAATAGATTTGAGTCCATGCGTGTCCGTGCGATATTTATTCTCTTCCACTCAACTTCATCGCTTCGCTCCTTCGTGACTTATCGGCATATTCGTGTCAGTCATCTCTGCCCTCGCTATCGTTGCCGTTCCAGGTCACCAATGATCATGATCGCCAGTTTCTTCTCTTTGGCAACCCAGCTGATCATCTCCGCTCTCTTTCGCTCGAATAAGAGCCCTGCCTAGTTGGCCGAAGAGTCCAGATCGCTCCTGGGCCTAAGACAAGCGCGGCAGGCCTCGATAATGAGCCAGCCACTATTACAGACTGCCTGAGTCTTATGTATGGCATCATGCTAGTTTGCACACACCGTACTTCCCTTTCGTTACTAATTAGAAGCCCGACATCCATATCGAGCTTGGAAAAGTGTGGAAAATATCTCCGCGCCAAAGGCGCCGAAATGAACATCGAACAAGTCTGATTCAACATGTCTTCTCCTACTCTCAAGCTTGTCTCGTAGTTTCTTGGCGGTCAGCAACGCTCTTGCTTGCTGCTCACGTAGCAAAGTCCACAGGGAGCACTCGACGTCAGGCCTTTGAGGAGGCGTTCACAAGGCAGCAGCAGACTATAATCCTTCGCTATTTTGGCGCAGCCGCGCCGTAATGTGCTTGGTGCTGATAGTTCCTGATCACCGGTCCATGTAGGATCGTAGGATCTCGTGGATAAAGCTCCGTGGCAACGCTAGTCGAGATGGCCACGGCCGGTGCTTGACCATCTACAGTATGTTTATTCCATTGTGTTGGTTCTTGATGGTCTCTATATCATGGAGGACCTGCTTCGTCTTGAAAGTTTGCTCAGTCTCCTCACACTTCTCAAAGATCTCCATCTCGTGAGCCGAAGCCTGGCAGCGATCAAGATAGACCATGTTGAAAATCCAGTTCCTCCTCTTGCTTGTCGCCAACTCCGCGGCAACATGCACGAAGCCGTCCACCCAACCGACAGCCACCTTGACCTCCGGGCCGATCCAAGGCATCTCGACAACTCTGGCGAATGCAACTTCGTCAGTGAACAAGTTCCTCGGCGTCCCATACGCGGCACCGCCCGTCCGCTTCGCCCTCCCAGAGCCCCCTCGACCATGGACTAGTCCTCTTGACGCGACAGACTTCGGACCGGCGTGTCTTCAGAGCTACGTTTTCGCCCGTGAGTTTCCCCCCCCCCCTCCTTGACTTCAAGTCGACTACAAGTCTGACATCCGGCACCTCAGCACTCAGCATCGACGCCGCCGTCCTCCAGCAGCTCTTCAACAACCCGCCCGTTCCCGAAAGCGAAGACTGCCTGACCCTCAACGTCTTTGCCCCGGCCTCCGAGTCTTCCACCCCCCGCGCGGTTGTCGTCTTCGTGCCCGGCGGAGGCTGGCAGATTGGCTCTGGCAGGTCCGATTTGTCGGCTTTTGCAGCGTATGAGGACATAATCGCGGTCACTCTCAACTACAGAACCAACAGTGAGTCGTCAGCCAACCTCCCCCCCCTCATCACGAAGCAGGATTATAACGACGACGTCCAAGTTTTTGGTTTCCCTCCGTCCCCTGAAATCCCCATCACGGAGAGAAACCTCGGCCTGTACGATCAACGCCTGGCCCTGGATTGGGTGCAGCAAAACATCGCCTCCTTTGGCGGTGACCCATCTCGGGTTACCATCTGGGGCCAGTCCGCCGGCGCCTGGTCGATCGACTATCACCTCAAATCCTTTGTAGATGACCCTCGGCCCTTTCGCGCAGCAATCCTGTCGAGCGGTCAGACGTCCTTCGGCCTCAACGCCGCGACGTTCCCATCCGACGGAGCAACGTGGTCGACAATCGCCGCGGCAGTAGGATGCACCGACAACCAAACCACCACCACCACCACCGTCCCAGCATCCAGCAACTGCACCGTCACCAGCGGAACGACAAACGAAGTCTTGGAATGTATGCGCCGAGTCCCTGCGCAAGTCATCCTCGACGCCCTGGACGCGAATCAAGCCATCTTCGGTCCGCAGCGTGACAGCATCACCGTCGTGAGCCAGCCCGCCGAGCGCTGGCGAAACGGCAACGTCGCCGAGGTCCCCATCCTCACAGGAACCGTGGAGGAAGAGGGACGCGCACTTCTTAGTAACCAGATCGGCCTCGCGTCTTTCGTGGAAACATATCTCCCGCCCGCCCTTGTTCCACAGGCGACGAGAGACGCCATCCTCGAGACCTACCGCGCGGATCCTCGGCTGGTCACGGATTTCGATGTTGCTTCAGCCATCTATACAGACTACGTTTGGCAATGTGTAAGTCGTTCATGTCAGCTGCCTTGATCCTCGACTAACAGACCTCCTCAGCCGCAGGCCATACACGCCCAGACCGCAGCGTCCATCGACATTCCGACATGGCGTTACCTCTTCAACGCTTCCGTGCTGGAGTTTCTCCCGGACGAGCTCGACTATCTGGGCAAGTTCCACGCCTCCGACATTGTTCTGCTCTTCAGCAATCCGGCCACCGCGCCGTTCACAGCGCAATCCTATGCCGTTTACGAATACTTTCGTGGCGCGATCGCGCGCTTCGTCAAGAACCCTCTGAATGGTCCAGGATGGGCAGCCGTGGGGTCGGGCTTTGCGCCACTTGATGTCGTCGTCATTGGCGATGTTGGCGATGTGCCCACGGTCGTTGCGCCATACAATACCACGCTTCTGGACGAGAGGTGCGGCCTTTATCGAGAGCTCTACCCGATCCTGGAAGCCACCCTTGGCTGAAAGCATCGCAAGGGTTCCGTATCTGTGCAAACATGAGGCAAAGCTGGTGGAGGCAGTTGGCCGTGGACGGGTTTGAACTCTTCATTTCCATGGTATTCATTACTTGACAATTTTCCTCCTTAATCCTACATGACCGAGTCTAAGCGATCTCACCTATTGAGATGTTCGCCTCAGGCACCTGTCTAGATAAGGCATATACTAGGCAGTATGAAGACCAGAGAAGTCATCCCTCCAATAATGACTGTTGTATGCGAAGCTTGTGTATATCTATTCAGGTAAATTTCGTCGTTTGGGTAAACCTCTACTGTCACGTGTGTGTACCTAGTCATCCCACTGCACCCTCAGAGTCGTAGGTACGGGCCAGTACGAACTCTGGTCGGCAGTCATGAAGGATCTCAATCCCAACCAGGGCTTCACCGGGCCGTGGCCGTTTTGTCCCTCTGTCGGCAAGCCAACCTGTCCCTGCCAAGGCGAGGCCGGGAAGTTCTTCAACTTGCCTCTTCCGCCAGGAGCGCGGCGGAGGTTCTTCAGTCCGACGAGCTGCTTGAACATGCTCGTCTGCGCGATACGCGAAATCTCCTTGCCGGCACACCAATGCGGGCCGAGGCCGAAGTGAACGTACGACTCGAGCGGGCGATCGGTGCGCACCTCGTTGGGCTCCTCAAAGATGGCCGGGTCACGACCGGCCGTCATGAGATTGCAGACGACGCGCTGGCCCTTGGCAATCTTGACCTCGTACGTGCTGCCCTCGATGTTCGGGTTCGTCATGGGGCTACGGGAGGCAGGATCGCTCTCGTTGGGGAGACAGGGAGGGTAGTCCGTGATGACCTGGTTGGAGGCAGCCTGTCTGTAGACGGAGACGGTCCCGCGGAGACGGCAGCCCTCGAGCATGTACTTCATCAAGAGCTCATCCGCCTCGGGCGTGTCCTCGTGAGCGAGACGGTAGAGTTCCGGCAGGTGGCTGTTGCCCTCGTCGCCGAGGTAGTAATCGAGACACAAGGTCATAGCTTGGGACTGGTTCGTGACGTTGGCGGTGACGACGGGCATGATGGTTCCCCAGACGACCTCGTCGACGTCGTTGCCATCGGCAAGCAGACGCTCGATGAGATGGTTGCCAAAGGTGGGGAGAGAAGCCTCGCCCTCTCGGATCTTGGCGACAATGTCGGTGATCAGACCCGCCTTGCTGATGGTCTGCGCGACGAGGCCCACGATCTTGCCCAAGTCCTGCCCGAGCTCGCGGGCGATGGTGCGAAGCTTGAAGCTGTTGGCAACGTCCGCATCCAAGAAGACGCACTGGAACAGCGTGGCGAGGACCATGTACAGCTCCTGGTCGGTGTACACACCCCATGGGGAGTCTTCGTTCTTGATGGGAAGACAGAACAACGCGGCGTTGAATCGGGTGTTGGTCAGGTTGATCACATCGCGGACGACGTCAATCTCCCTCCGCCCGTTGGGGATGGGGAAGCTGTTCTGCTCCATCAGCTTGGGCGTCGTGTGGCTGTACCACTTCCAGACTTCCGTCTCCCAAGGCCCGTGGATGAGAGCCTTGCGGACTGATGTACGGTTCATCAGGTTGGCCTTGCCGTCTCCGGCCAAGCAAAAGTCCTTGGCGTAGTTCTTGCCGGGCTGTGCGACGAGGTGGTTGATGGCTTCACCCCAGATGACCTTGAAGTCTTGTTGGTTGTAGAGGACATCGCTGACGGCCTTGTGGGAGAGAATGGGGATCAACTGAGACTTGGTCTTGGGTTCGTCCCAGGTGTACAAGTACGCCCTGTCGATGCTCTCGAGGATCTTCTTGTTCTCCGAAGGAACAGTGAAGGGGAAGTGGGCGTAGATGCTGTTGTTCTGGAACGAGTTGGGGAAGGCACGGTAGACGAGCTTGTAGAATACGTGGCTCTGGTCGACGTTCTTGTCGTAGTTTGACTCGTTGTATCTACATGGTCAGCACATGGTCGTTTGACGAGGACTGGTGAGTGACTCACCCCCAGTTGGTGAGGTTCTTCGGGGTGTAGTCGATTGTGAAGAAACGGTCACCGCGCACCAAGGCGACGGCATCAGAGAGAATCGCTCTCGTCATGGTGAAGTTACCGCAGAGACCACTGCCTGGGGCCATTGGAGGCTTGGCCTTTTCGGCGATGAGTCCGGGATACAGCTCGACTGCATCAGGCGTGCCGTAGAGGAAGCGCAGCTTCTTGGCCACGTCTGGCTCGGGGTTGATGTCCTCAAATGTCGGGTGTCTCGTAAGGCCAAAGTGCTCACGGAATTCGTTGAGTGTCGCGCAGTTCCACTTGCGGGAGTTGACGATACCCAGCAGTTCGATGGGCCTCATGACCTCGGGGATCCGGTTAGCCCCATAAGAACCGGCAACGTCCTCGACCGACTCCTTGAAGATCTTGGCGAGGTCTTCCTCCCGGAGAGTGCCATCTGCGTTGCGCGGAAGATCCATGAAACCGCGCTCGGCGGGGTCTTCGGGAATCTCGCCCTCCCACTTCTGCATGGCGGCGCCGAACTCTCTCAGTGTCATCTGGGACGGATCCTTTCCCAAAACCTTCTTCATGACATCTTTGGTCCACTGCTCATCTCTGGGAGAAATGCTATTGTGCCACCTGTAGATGAGATTGAACTCTACCGAGACCTGGTTACCTGTGCCTTCGGGTGTCGACTGGCTGAGGATGCTCTTGCCCTCGTTCGTGCGAGGGTCCAGCGCCCAGCTGGACGACGAACGATTCAGGTTCAAGATCGTGCGGACGTAGTCGCGGAGAATGATGCTGGCGTAAAGTCCAGTGGTGATGAGACGGGCAGTCTGAAAGAGGTCGTTGTCGTACGTCTTCCAGGGTTGCGACTCTGCGGGCACGTTCTCGGACGGCCTCGAGAATCTGTTGTTCTCGTTGATGCTGGCGAATGTTAGCAAAGTCCGGGTCCGTTATTTTCTCGTGGCTTACGTTGCGAGCTGCGTCACAGTGTAGTTGTGGAAGCGGTTGAACATGATGAGCATGACACCAACACCTGGAGGAAAACCGAGGACTCTCTTGGATGAGAACGTGTCGGGCTTGAGGCGGCCGTCTCTGTGAGTACGCATCTCATCCTGTTCCGTCTGGTTGCGACCATACAGTGGCGAAAGATCAAGGTAGGATGACGTCTGGTTGACACCACTTGTTCCGTTCTGGAAACGGCGTCAGTAAGTCGCCCGCGGCACGAGACTTGAACAAGGTGAAGCTTACTGTCTGGAAGATATCATGAGTGATGATAGTGGCAAGGTAGAAGAGCACGCTGGAGATCTTGTTCGGGTGAGGCTGGAACTGGCTGCCGCGGGCGAAGAGCATGTCAAAGATCATGTCCGGTTCCGGCTGGTCCGGGTTCTGATAGCTCTTGGCCGGCGTTGAGCGTGCGTACGGCATACCGGCCTTGCCCATGTTCGGGGAGTGGATGCTGTTCCCCGAGCCGTCGGCGGACCGGTACTTGTGCTCGTCCCCAAGGGTGGTCATGGGAGGATGGTCGATGCCGTTCCACAGCTGGTGAATCAAGCCGTTCTCCAGCTTCTTGCCCTTGTCCGTGTTCTCGGGCAGCTTGGCGAACAGCTGGATGAGGCGCTCGAGGAGAAGCTCATTGTCGTTGATTTGGCATTCGACGGCCGATTGGAAGAAGTTGATCAGAGTGTCGAAGTCTTCGAATCCCAAGTGCTTGACGTCTTGGAGAAGATGTGACGGCTCAACCTGGCCGGGGTTGGACTTGGAAGGCTGCTCAGGGTGCTTTGGGATCGGGGAGATGGCCTTCTGGACGACCTTGCGGACGCCAGCCAGTCTCTCCACCAGCGCCGGTGAGGACTTTGGGAACTGTTCTTCTACCAGTTGTTGAGACATGATGGCGAGGGAATTGACTTCACTCGAGACCATGTGCAAGATTGAGGATGATGGTTGGAAAAGAGTAAACAACAGCACTACCTCCTCAGGTCTCAGCGAGGGGAGGAGTGGTCTTCATATATGTATCCGTACGTGACGGACCCAAAGGCCAGCAAGGTCCGGTCTGTAGGACGGCACGCAAGCTGTGGAACAAACACATTGCCCAGTCCAGCCCAGTCCAAGGCGAGCGAGCGAGCGAGCGAGCTCGAAAGAAATAGCGGCGCCATGCATGCCTCCCCTTCATAACCCACGCCTCACTTGGAGGCGCCGACGGGAGAGAGACGAGAAGGAGCCGTCTGTCTCTCGATCTGCCAGTCCGCCTGTCGTTGGCCGCCGGCGTCGAAGATCAGGCTTGTGAACCATTGCGTGCTACTGTAGGTGTGGAGGGAGACAAAGTGCAATAGCTCGAAATTGGCGTGTCGAGGTCAGAGGGAAAGGTCCACTACAATGTCGTAGGTTTTGGCTAGGCAATGTTGCTACCTCCGTACCATAGCAATGGCTTGCTAGGTGCTGGGTGCGAAGAGAAAAGGAAATAGAGCCGGTGAGAGTCGTGAATCATGGTCCCTTTGGTACGATCAGCTTGAGGAGAATGAAGCCCAAGACACTGTGCCAGACATGCGGCTAAACTAGGTATGTACTTAGTTTGGAAGAGCTGAAGTCGAAGTCAACAAGTTGCTAGCGACGGCGCGGATGGGATGGGACCAAGGCCAATCGCTGGCGTAATGCTTCACTTTGCTCCAGATGGCCTCCCTAGCCCTCTGTTCCATCCCATCCCTGCGCCCCCAATACGCATAGTCGCACCTGAGAGAAGATTTTGTCTCGAGCGGAGAGTTCGGTGAGTGTCTTGGATGTTGTGTCCCTTGTCTGTACGCGGTAAGACTCCAGTGTCTGTGGCGATGAAGGCGTATTCGCGCGTTACGAGCCGATCCGCCCCCGGTCATAGACACATGTGATGGTCGTGTCCTCGGGGTAGGCTGCAGGGTTTGTGATGCCATGACTTCATCGCCAGTCGTTGTTGTGACGCTGATACGCTTTTGCAGAGGTGGCAGCGGCTGGCAGCGAAGATATTACAGACATACGGCTGGGCTATACCGAGATTTTCATACTGGGTTGCAGCTGGGCATACTTACGCATACGCACGCCATCTGCGGATGAGGCGAGGCACTGTATCATATCATATCGTATCGTGTCGTGTCGTATCGATTTTGAGCATCCGGAGCGTTGTCGACATCTGTCGTTTGGTGGCAGTAAACCAGCGGCGCTACCGACTGCAGTGTAGCGGGAACAGCCCGCCGAGGCGCGATGGTCTGTGAAGTGACACATTATGCACAGAAAGGAAGGCTTCATGTTCCGCCTGGCCACTCTGCCTTGTCTGTGTCCTGTTCATCGAACAGGCCGGGTGTTTTGCGAACTGCAGCTTCGCCTCATCGCAACGTGCGTATATGAGGTGAAGTTGGCACACGGGGACCAGAGAGATGGCTTCCGGCCGAATGCCATTCTTCCCCGCCGTGGCCGTGGGAGAGCAGACTGGCTAATGGGTATTTAATTAGGTACTGCCCGAATCAAGTCGGCCGTTTCCCCGGGCCCGTATCGTCGGCTCCCTTGCCGGGATTGGCCGTCGGGCAGTGCGGACACGTGTGGCTTGAATTACTTGGTTCCCGGGATCGATCAAATGCGCCGAAACCCTTCTGTGGATGGACACACGATGTCATATCGCTACTGTTCTAAGCCGCAGCAGGCTTCACCACCCTTCACCGCCCTGCCGTGGGGAGATGTGCGTGTCGAGAACACGGCTCCGACTTGGATGTTTTCACAGTCAAGGACGCGTGTGGACAGGCCGGATGTCAGGTTGGCCAGGCGGGAGTCTCAGTGGCTACCTTACTGGCTAGTGTCCGTCCAGCCCAACAGTGAGGTGAATGTCGTTATCACAGAGTCGATGAGCCTCGTATTTCGGATGATTTGCTGCAAACGATGCGAGTGCCAGACGAAAGTAAATCAGTTGCACGCAAGCTCGAGCGCGCGAACCCGCGGTGAATGACGTAGCAATTCGTCTCTTCCAGGAGGATCTTCGAACAGGAAACGTCTGACAGTTACAGCATGTTGGGGAAGATGGCGTCTCACTTGACGTACTCGCATATTCCCTCGTACGTATGTAGTCAGACTGAGATAAGGGACGTCAGACTGTTATAGAGTAAGTCAGGGAGGGCAAAGCAGACGGCAAAAGATGTCCCGGAACGATCCGGAGCGACCTAATACAGCAGGGTCGTCAAGACGCAGGGTGCGGTCCAATGGAGGCATGGAAGGGTCCGATAGCAAGGCCAAGCTCCACTGCCTGTGGAATGAGATGAGACGCGCGGTCGGGGTGTGGCATTCCTCGGGGATATTCAGTAATGTGTGGGACTCCGTAATTATCGTGTTGCGAATCGGCGTTTCCTGCAAGGTAGGCGGCCTGGGTGCTGGATACATGTGCTGCGTGACGCGTCAACTCGGTCGAGACGTGAATGAGGGTAGGTTCACGGGTGAATATCCTGGGTTTGCGGGTTGGTGTTACGGTTGTACATTCGTACGGTCTGCGTGGCTCTTGTTTGTTCGGCATAATGGGCAATTGAAACTGCGGTTTTCTTTGACGATGAATGAGCGCGGGATACATACCCAGCCTGTTCGATGGTGGCACACCGGGACCTACCTACAGTACTATGGCGTGCATGCCGCTTGACTTTGTAGAGAAGAGGTGTGTCTCGGCAAGCCAATGACGATGATTTTGGGAGCTCCTCCTTGACGAGATTGGCGTCTCTCCATCTGTGTGCTACCAGCATCGAAAAAGCGACTTGTGAGATACACCAGTTTGTGCCTAAGACGAGGCCAAAGAAGAAGTAGAACGAGCAGCTGAATAGCCATCAAATGAAGAGGGCTGTTGAGCAAGGCCATCCTTCGTGTCCACCATTGCAACACTTCGATGAAGTCGAGTCGCCCCGACCATTGAGAGGCCCCGGCTAAAACCAGCTTTGATTGACGGCAAAAGTCAATTAACCACTCTTTTTTTTCCCGCGATACACCCCTTGCTTGCATTCATCATTGCCTGTGTGTGTCCGGGGGCATTGGAAGCCTGGACATTTGTCTGCTCACGGGCTCCCCCTGGGTGCTTTCGTCCTGGGTTTGGCAAAAGGGAGAAACATAAAGGGCGAATATGTCTGGGGAAGGTCCATGCAAGGGATGTCGGCGACATTGGCAAGCGCTGGTCGATGTTGTCTTCCTACACATGTGCCTGCCTTCTTTCTTTATTTACTGCGTAAGGTACGGAGTACAGTAGGCACTCTGTGTGTCAGCATTGTCAGGTAGTACTTCCTCGCGTGGTAATTAAGTCCCTGCCTACTTGTAATTACCTCACACCTCAGCAATGCGAGACGAGGAAGGAAGGAGGAGAAGCAGGACCTACCTGCATTACCACCTGCCTGAGTCGAGCTAGTACGGATAGACGGGAAGGAACTCGACATGTCGTGCTTTCCTTGCCACACCGTGCCTCACCTTGCCACACCTTGCCTTAGGCACTTTGCATGGCAGGGAAAAGCGAGGAAGCGTGAGGAGTGAGGAGCCACGATGTGTTTGTGTCTCCTTCTCGGACGTTTCTCGCGTCCATGCTGCTGCCGCGAGCCTTGAGCCTTGAGCCTTGAGCCTTGAGCCTTCAGGTGAAGCAATCGAGTGCACGGCGGACCACCTCGTCTCGTCTCGTCTCGTCTTTTTTCTGCTCGCGGGCCCCTGTCTCTCGCCCCTCCCATTGGCAACCAGGAAGAACGCCAGATTCAAAAGATACCCCTGGAAAGGGAACACTTGTCTACATCGCGCCAGACGCCTACTAGACTTGACGTACCGGCCACTTAGCCATACCAAAACTAGCGTCCGCTACTCCGTTATCTCGACTCTCTGTCGATTCAGTCTGCAGTCCGCCCTTGCTGTACGAGATCCGACTTACCTACCTTCATCTGTGGCACCACGACTTATCCTTCCGTCGTCGCATTCCTGGCTTCTCCTCCTCGGCCCGCCACCACATTCCATCCGTTGTGCTTCTCCTTGTGCGTCGTCTTTCCCGTTGACGGCTGCTGGCCGCACATTGCGTTGGACTTGTTACTTCCGACGACCCATCGCAAGCCACGCCAACGGTGCTACCCGAAAGAAGCCCGGTCCGAATATAACGAAGCAGGTTCGACGTACCACGTTGACGGCCGAAAGAAGAAGGGAAAAAGAGAGAAAGTGACCAAGAGAAAAACAAAACGAGGCGAGTCGACATCTCCGTCCGCACGCCGGTTCGACCCCGAGCCCGAATTCACGACTCCTCTCCTTGGACGGGAATGCCATCAACATGATCTCCCTCGCCATTCGCTCCATCCGCGGAGCCGTCGCCCGTATCTCGCCCGCCTCCCAGCCCTACTCGCTCCTCGCGAATACCGCCTCCGAACCGTCGTCTTCCGGCGACTCCAACAACCTCCCCCCTCAATCGCGCTCCTTTCTCGCTCGCCTTACCGCCCTGCTCTTCTTCCTTCTACCCTCCTTCGTCCAGCGCCGACTTCGACCGAACGACTTCAAACCCCGACGTTTATACCCGACCTCCTGGCTCGATGGGCTCCGTGGCGTCGCCTCCCTGATCGTCTTCTTCTGTCACTTTACAGAGAAGCACGTCGGCTGGTACTCCCAGGCATATGGTATTAAAGAGGAGGACGACCATGCCGCTTCGTCGCCTCTGCAATTGCCATTCTTGCGCGTCATATACTGTGGCCGGCCCATGGTGCACATCTTCTTCGTCATCTCTGGTTTTGTCCTCTCTCTCAAGGCTTTGAAGCAGGCCCGAAAGCAAGACTACGATGGCCTGCATCGCACCCTCTCCAGCAGCGTTTTCCGCCGCGGCTTTCGCCTGTTCCTCCCCATCACCGCCTCTACCTTCATCATCATGATCATGATCCGCCTTGGCTGGACCGGACAGCCGCTTCCCACACTTTGGGAGCAGTTGGTCGACTGGAAGAATGTCGTCTGGCAAATCACCCTTAGCTGGAAGTGGGACATTACTCAGCTCCTGCCCTACGACGTCCATCTCTGGACCATCCCCATCGAGTTCTCCCACTCGCTGCTGCTCTTCGTCGTCCTGACAGGCGTCAGTCGCTTGAAGACTTACCTGCGCCTTCTTTCTGTCGTTGCAATCATGATTTACTCCTTGAAGTGCGGCCACTGGGCAGCGTTCGAGTTCTTGGGTGGTATGGGCATCGCCGAGGTTGGATTGATCCAGGATGCCCGCAGAGAGCGAGCCGCCGCCATCGCTCAGAACAAGGAGGCGGCAGACATGGAGGCGTCTGCCACGTCTGAATCGTCGTCGAGCACCGCCGCAGCCCTCGCTGTCAAGGCCTTTCTTCTCGGCAACCTCGTCTTCGCGCTCTTCGTTGCCGGCTGGCCGAACAACCACGCCGACATTACCCCGGGCATGTCAGGGCTGTGGCACAGCACAATGGAACCTTTCTTCACCATGGGTGGCGACTTGGTGTCGTTCCCGTGGTACGCCCTCGGATCCATACAAATCGTCATCGCCCTGCAGCAAATTCAGACGCTGCAGAGTCTTTTCGTGACACCGCTGGCGCAGTATCTGGCCGACCTCAGCTTTGCGCTCTACCTCGTCCATGGACCCGTCCTGGATGTCTTCTCTCACCGCTGGATGCCACTCGTCTGGGCTGTGGTCGGAGGGAGGGACTCGGCAGGCATGTTGGGTCGTCTGTTTGCCTGGTTCTTCGGAATTGTTTTGCTCGGAGTCCCGACTATCTGGTGCAGCGATATCTTCTGGAGAGCAATCGACGTCAAGAGCGTAGAGCTGGCGCGCTGGATCGAAAGCCTCTGCACGCGAGATGACTAGAGGGAAGTGTTAACGATGGGTCAAGACACTGCATATTGCATACCGGCGTTGAGTAGGGGTGTATTTTCCTTCCGACTAGACAATGTCGTACTTGTATGGACCGAGATTTAGAGCCAGCACTGGCGGAATGCAATGAAACTTCAAAAGGCGTGGTCCCGACCAAGGCGCTGCCAGTTGATTTTGGGGGGGCTCCTCGATGAGGGACGAAAATGATAACAGTGATGGATGTCTATGAAGACGGACAAACGGAGTCAAAGGAAGACCACAGTCGAAGAAGAGGCGCGGTCGACGCGTGCGCCAATTGGGAAGATGTTTGCTTGCGAGCGGCTACTTCGGGAGGCCCCGGCAGGGCTGCGTTGGTGTCACAACACAACATCTGAACCAACAGGTGAAGTGTATTGCCTGGCGTAGTTCGTACGTATGACGAAACCAATGTGAGGTCTTCATTGGCCTGCCAGCTCTCCCAGCTGTCCGCTTCCTTGCCCGATGCAGACCGATGATGAGCGTTCACGATGTGAATCAACAGCTTCCAAGCCTTGAGCTTTGGTTCTCGTTGGTTGACGTCGGTGAAGAAGCATGGGTCCTGGTCACTGATAACACGCGGCTGACAGCAAACTTGATTTTTGTACTACGTACTTAGGCCACAATGCCATTGTCTATATCAGATGTGCTATCAATGTCAGTGGTGTAAACCTGGTACGTTCTCTTCATACATGGTGCCAATGAGATTTGCAAGCCGGAACGACGACCAATCGCCGGGACCCTCTATCCGGAGTGGGAGTGGTTGGGACCGAGCCGACCGTAACAATCCCGGAGTCCGATGCCGAAACCCCTGCTATTTGCTGTACTGCGGGCGTGATCTTCTATCAGCCAAAGTCACTGGCATCGAAGCCCCTGGCAACGTCTTCCAACGACACAGGGTCTCTTTTTGCACCGATATCACCTGGTTGGTGATCATGGGTGGCCCGCCACTTCGCCCCTTGGGCACCCCTTGGGCACATCTCCCAAGGTAAGAAACCAGGCTTGAGCGGGAACTGTTGCAATGCTGAGGCAGTCTCATGTCCGGCATGACTTGCCATTTTCTTGCAAGGCTCCGTCGACGCTTGTGGGCTGTTCATCCACTGTGTGATTGTTATGCCTTTTGCAAGCTACATATCCTATTATAAGGCTTCGTAAACTCAAAGACGTCACGAGGTTAGCCTATTTCGTCTCGGGCTCGCTGCTGACTGCAGAAGTAGTAGGTTATTGAGGGTGTCACAGCCAAGGATCTAGAGGCTGACGCTCGGAGGAGTGCGTTGAATCGGCTTGATGAAGTATTGGCTTTGTTACATCAATGCCCACCTCGTCCCACCGGATGCTTAGAGGTGTTATCATCTGAACAAGTCGGACAGCACCCGTCAGCATCAATACGTTCTTGTCTGGAAACCAACCCACCATGGCACCTGAGTTGAACAGCAAGACCACTGGCAGCTCGCTCGTCGAGTTCTACGCCGACTCCATCAAGGCCAAGACGGTTCTCGTCACCGGGATATCTCCCAACGGCCTGGGTGCCGTCTTCGTCGAGACCATTGCCGCCGCGGCCCCGGCTCTCATTATCTTGGCCGGCCGCAACGCGTCAAAGGTGCGAGAAACGGCTGACAAGATCGTCACCGCCCATCCCTCCGTCGCCATCAAGACGCTCCAGCTCGGTCTCGGATCCTTCAAGCACGTCCGCGAGGCTGCCGGGACCGACCTTCAACGGGTCGGGTTGGGATGACGTCCCTCAGATCGACGTGCTGGTCAACAACGCCGGCATCATGGCCGTGCCGTACGCCAAGACGGAGGATGGTATCAAAAGCCAGTTCGCGACGAACCATCTCGGCCACTTCCTGTTCACCAACCTCATCTTCAAAAAGGTCTTCGCTGCTTCGGCTCCGAGGATCGTCAACCTTGGCAGCGTCGGACACCGGCTCGGACACATTCGATGAACAGACTACAATTTCGCCGTGAGTCGGCATCTTTGTGTGATCAAGTTACCGTTCGGTGATGTAACCTTTTTCTTTTCTTTTTTGCAGGATGGAAAGCACTACGATCCATGGATCGCATACGGTGCATCCAAGACAGCCAATTGCCTCTTCAGCCTCTCGCTTGCTGGGAAGCTGGGCGAAAGAGGCCTGTTGAGCTTCAGCCTTCACCCAGGTGTCGCCATGACCAATCTGCCGAGACACTTGGTGGCGGAAGACTTTGATGGTCTCCGTGAGTCGACAACTCGTCTTCCTCTCATATTCCTCTCGTCTTACTTCCCGGTTCCGCCGATACTGACCGCGGAAACAGGCCAGGTCGACATTGCCGTGGGCTCGAAGCACATGTGGGAAGAGTGGGCGTTCCAAAGCCATGACCAAGGCATCGCCACCCACGTCCAGACGGCCTTTGCGCCGGGGCTCGAGGAGTTCAACGGGCACTACTTTATTGACTGCAAGGTGGCCGACCCGTGGACCGAGTGTGTTTACCCGTGGGCCACCAACAAGATTGACGCGGAGCGGCTGTGGAGGTTGAGCGAGGACCTTATGGGGGAGAAGTTCAACTACGAGTAGTTCTACGACTACAGGCGTCAGCTTGTCCTGCAAGGTTCTCAAAGTGTCCGACCTTGACGGCCTCATTGCTTAATTCATAGTCTTTTTAGTACATGTCTTTCTAACATTACAAGCAAAGGGGTAGCAGCATAGTTGTCTAGGCCCACTCGAGGTTATCAAGGGGCCCCAGCGACTCAGAGTGAGGTACGTGGTTCGATCCCGCCCTACTCCAGTATCTTTCCTTTTTTTCTTATTCAAACCTTGGGCAACTTTGACGGCTTGAATTTAACACTCGTGGGCGGAAAACCTTCTTGCTAGTCTAGATGACTTGAAAGCCATAAACGGGCACATGAAATAACAGTTCTGGCTCGATAGAGAAGCAGAGAACACACTCAAGCATTCGCCTATCGTCAAATGTCCTGTCACCAGTCACTCTTCACAGATGTTATAGGTCGAGTGATATGACGAGTAAATCTAATTTCCGTGACATTTAAAGGTTTAACGAGTGGAAGCCTACGGGGTCTGAGGAATGACATCTTCCGGCCTCGGTGGTGCTGTGTAATCCTGTGGTAGTGTGTCCACCGGGGGAGCCTGGTGGCTTTGGTCAGCGGATCTCACACAAAGTTATGTTACCATGACGTACCTGGAGCTTTTCTGCCCAAGCCTGAATAGCCTCGTAGTTCTTGCACATGTGCTTGGTGTGGAAGTCGGGGAACGGCACAGGCGGGTCGTTGGCCCAGACCTGGCCGAGGACAGCAGTGTCGACGTTGCACATGAGAACTTGACGAACAGTATCAAGGCAGTGTGCTTGCAATAAGTCAGACAAATGCTTAATGCTTTCAAAAGATGGCAGGTTTCCATACAAACGTGTTTCTGGACGATGTCGTCGTCGTTGGCAAAGGCATGGGTGCCCATCGTCTTGTAATAGTCGTAGTTGTAGTAGAGCGCCTTTCGCACCAAGTTCTGCAGACTTGTGAGCCATCTTCAACTTTTGGGTATTCTTAAATGCCGTCTCATCTCACCAGGCAATGGAGGTGGTGCATCCCCTCGACGTTGACGAAGAAACCGGCTCCGTGTTTCGCCGACCTCTGTGCAAACGACATGTCGAGACCGCTCTTCAGTCCATCTTCGATCGAGATAACACCGGCTCGGTCTGTCTCTGCGTCAGTGCAAGCATTCTTCCCTCAATCATCAGCATGACTCACAGTCCACGCCCAGCGCCTCCCATGCGGCATCGACCTCAGGGGAACCCGCCTGGCGATAGACATCCTCCTGCAGAAACGACCCGTTGAAATGCTTCCAGTCATACTTGACGTCCACGTCCTTGAGCATCGGCGACCACTGCGTCGTATGCGCGGCGCAAGTCGCATCGAGACCTGTGCCACTCGAGGCAAAGTGAGCGCCAACCCTGGCAGAAACGAAGTTGGTCGCAATCAGGACCGCCGCGGCGGCAGCGTACGTCCAGAGCTTCCTCCTTCCATCCCTGTGCTCCCAAAAGCGCGGGTTCGACCGCAGAGACTCGAGGTCTTCCTCCGACTCGTCGACTCGCTCAGCAAGCGGTTTCGAGTATGTGATTTCTTCCTTTGACTGCATCATCGTCGATGACGGGATGGGTGTTGAGGACTTCAGGCTGGCAAGGAGTCTGGAGAAGAGAAAGAAGGAAACAATATTCTACCGCATTTTCTTTCTGTACGTTGTTTCTCTCAAATTCAAAGTCCTCGAGGGATGAGCAGTCACGGGCAAAGGGATACGATCAAGAACAGGGAGACGGGAAACCACGACGACCAAAGAATGTCTAACTTGAAGAATGCCCGTCGGGTCCCGGGCGAGACATCTGGATTCCCGAGAGAGTGCGGATAACCGTAGCACAAAATAGCACGGAGGCAAAGGAGAACACCCACTCGACTCAAAGATCGCGTTGCCACGCGCGACATTCCGCAAACAGCTGGAAAGGCCAAGCTCGCTGTTCACCCCTCATCTCAAGATTGGCATCGCCCCAGGAGATTTGCAGCAGGAATGTCACCGTTCTTTCTTTCGTGTCGCCGTGATCTGCGATGGTGCAAGCAGCCCGTCTGCAGTTGAGGCGTCGGCCGATGCCATGCTTCCTCGTGGTCTGCCAAGATGTGCAGGAGGGGAGGCTACGACATTTGGATCGTTCGTCTCCCGCAAAAGATGTTGGATCAGCGTCTTCTAGGAAGATTCTGACGTCTTGGGAAAGTATATCTGGAGACGGCTCTAATCAGTGCCACGCGGGGCGAGGACCATGATGTGTGCGACGAACGCTCCAAAGCAATCATACGAAGATGCCGTCGATCCGACTCGGCCGGATACCTAGGTACGGGTGAAAGACGTGATACTTTCCGGTTGCTGTACCAGCATACCTAGTTTCTCTATTATGGTATGACGTTTCCGAAACCGTGAATTGTTGGAATTCTGTAAAGTGATGGTATTGATCAAGGATGCGTTGTCCCGAAACTGACAAACCCCGAATGTTCTGGGCCAGTTGCCCATATCCAGCCTTAAGCCACGGCAATCAAACATGCGTTCCCAACGCTTGAAGACTGAACCTTCACGAGCTGAGCTTGAACGGGTGGCAGGATGTCCAAGACTGCGTACTCGAACGAAACACTTGAGCTGATGCCCTCGTGCCCTGGCAGTTACCTGTACACATCGCCAACGATAGTCACTTCTCCTACAAGGTCTCACCCGCCACGTTCGTTGATGACACCTTCAGTACCCAGCTTGCGAGAATAAGCTTGACGGGACACGATCTGGCGGGCCTTTCCTTCCGCGAGACTCGAAAAAAGCAAGCTGCTGGCTTCCAAACCTCCCTGTAGCCTCGTGTGAAAGAAGACTCCGATCTTGGTGATCTGTGTCGATGTCGAAGACGCGGGTCGCAGAGACATGCTGTGGTGTTTCCGTGATGAGGCCCACGAGGCATGTTGCTGTTCCACCTCAGTAAGCTCCAAGCTTGGAAGCATCTCCCGATGAGAGATGCAAGCCGCGCCGGAACTTATTCGAGGTTAGTGTCACTACCGTACCGCGTATGTAATTCCACTTGAGTAGGGCTGATATACCTCGTTCGGACTGGCCAAGGTAACACGTCGAGGCCGTCCTACCCCGGTAGCACGACATGGCCTTGAAGCTATTCCAAGATTAGGCCGTACCCCTCATGTTGTCCCACGGCAGGTCTTCCTTTCTCGCTCGAGAAAAATGCTGTGTCTCCGAGAAATATTCCCGACAGCACGTTTGCCATAGCTGACGGCCATCGGTCTTCAGCTCCTCTGACGCCTCCATACCTAAGCACTCGCTCCGCCATATCCAGAGATTAATACTGAAGCCATCTCTCGGGCGACGTACCCAGAATCTCATCGACTCGAAGCCGTCTTCACTGATGGTGTACATCGCGAGGCCATGCTGAGACATCCTCTCCATCTCCTCTTCCCACCTACGCCCGCATCCGTTCACATCCGTGACGCCATCCGGAACCTCGTCGACTGGTCGTCAAGGTCTCCGCTTGCAGCAAAGAACTTCTCACACCCCTCCGAGGCGAACGTCTCGTGGCAGCCATCGTCACCGTTCCGCTTTAGCTCAAGGGACCTTTCGCTGAACGAGATCCTCCTCGTCGAAGATCCTCCTTGTCGAACTAGCCCCATAACGGGAACCTCGATCATCGTTGGCACCTTGCAGAGTCACCAGCCGAGCGAGCGTTGCTAGTCCAAGGGTCCTGCGTGCCATTTTTCCCATCATGGTCAAATTATCATAAGTACCCTTCCGTCCGCCCGGTCCAGTGGTTTCTCTCGACAGCACCAGCAAGCCTTCGTTCTCATTCATCCAACTGCCTAAACATCACTTGTTCAGACCAAAATTTACACCATCTACTCTTTATATATATATAACAGTCAACATGAAGGTCAACGCCGTCCTCGTGCTCACTGCCGCCTCGGCCGTTATGGCTGTTCCGGTCCCGCAGGGCGATGGAGCTCCTGGTGACCTCAACGCCAGTCCCGTTGACGCTCCCCTTGCCGCTGCCACCGATGCTGTTGCTGCCGATCCCACCCCAGAGACACTGGTCGCCCCTACTCCCGCGCCGGCTCCCATCCCAGTTCTGGTCGCAGCGCCCGTCAACCCATCATCCCCTATCCCCTCTCCTCCCACGGCCGAGCCCTCTGCCGCGACTCCCGCTGGCTACGGAAACTATGGAGACTATGCCGGCGCCGGCGCTGACGCGAAGCCAGAGGCTTCTGCTGCCGCGGGCTCCTACGGAAGCTACGGAGATTACAAGGGTGCCGGCGCCGATGCCGGTGCCGCACCCTCCGCGGCCCCGGCCGCCTACGGAAGCTATGGGGACTACGCCGGAACCGGTGCCGACGCGAAGCCCGCCGGTGTGGGTGCCTACGGAAGCTATGGAGATTACAAAGGAGCCGGCGCCGGTTCCGATGCTGCCCCGTCACCGGCTGCCTACGGGACCTATGGAAGTTATGCAGGCGTTGGTGCCAGCACTTACGCCACCTACGGCGCGTACAAGAAGCGCGCCATCGAGTTCCTCAGGACTCTGTTTTACTGAGTCTCAAGAAAGACGAGGGGGTGGCTTCCATCTCCGTCCCAATCGGTCTATACGTCGTTGGGTGAAGAAAATTGTGGCAGGACAGGGACGGTTTGGGAAGCTGCATGGCCGTTGTTAACAGCGGTTCAGCTCAATGAAAGCGTGCGTAATAGTAAGGTAGCTTGGGCAGGTGGCTTCAGCTTAATAATAATAGAAATGGACTAATAGAGGCTTGATAATACACTCCCTATCTGGGCAACATTTGTGAGCTTGACGTAGAGGCATGACGTGATGTTCACGTCTGATAGGAATTACCAACCTGGCCGTTCTTTTACCAATGACTCTTGGGCGCAGCGACCAAGGCAGACTCGCCGTTTTGCCCTGGATCTACAAGGCGTATTCGGCTTGTTTCCTATAGCATATCGGGTGCTACAACTGAGGCGGTAGATTGTGGGTATACTACGCAAGGTGAGCGAGTCACACGATACACTCATCTCTCTTAGTCTCCTACAAGTAGACTTGTTCAGCGAACGCTTGGTGATTTTTGAGCTCAAAGTCACCGTTGGCCATTGGAATGCGTGGACTTCGACAATAAGATGCATGGAAAGTGCTTAGCATCTCGCATGAAACCCACCTGATCGATGCTGCACTTGCTTGCGCAGGCTTCGTCACGCAGGCCTCTGTTGGAAACAAACGAGGTAGTTGCAGTGCTACAGCGTCATTTTCAACTACACAAGAACGCAGGGGATCCGAGCTGCTGTGTGCCAGTGGGTTCAAGCACCAGGGAGGCAGATACCGGAGACATCACGATGCCGCAACTTTAGTTGTATCGTTGGAAGAGGGCACAAAGGGCACAGTACAGATGCTCGCCTGGACGTGACAAACGAAGCCAGATCAATGGCCACAATGTCCAAACGTCATGTGCACATCCCAATATTGTCGCGATGATCCGTCGGGAAACTCAAGCAGGCGACGTCCACTACGGGTCAGTTCTCAGTCCGCCTCCTCGACGCAAGGGATCAACGCCGCCGGCACAGGCTAGCCACGTGTCACACAATCCGAGGAACTTGCTCGACTGCATCAAGGCTTTCACATCTTCAACAATGCATTCACCAGCCATGTCCGTAGCCGGTATCAAGCCGGTTTGCCGCACCGCTAGTTCGGCAAGGGACAGCTTGAAGCTCCCAGGAAACCTGCATTCCCGGCAGCAGAAAGCTCCGCATAGACGTACACAATATCAAAAATGAAGAGGTTGGGGTTTCGATCCAGGACTCATCGAAGGGACAAGGGAGCAGGGAAAAAGGCTGTTCAGATCCCCAACCTCGTCAATTTCTGACGCGTGCCGGGTTCTATCGGCCGAGATGTTGTCTGAAACGCCCAGCGGCGATGGTGAGAGCTGCGGCATGCCCGCTAGCTCTCTGCCGGACCCCACACCGATCGTCTTCGGCGAAGAGAACAGGGCCGCATGAGAGATGATCCGGACTGTGCTGGGCGCAAGGCCAGACGTAGAAAGAAAGGTGTCGAGATGGAAAAGCAAAATGATGTCTTTGAATTGACTCGTATACAGTAAGTCGATACCAGCCACATCTTGAGCTTCCTTGACGGCACTAGAAGACAGTGACGAGGACCGGTTGTCTCGGCTTATCCTGCATGATAGCCGCTGGGTCTAATGTAAATGACGACAAGATTGAGAAATTGATAGATTCTCAAGGTGAACGAGCATGTCGTCGTGGAGCAGCCGTTTGGGTGTCACCACTAGGAGAACGTGGTCGACTATTTTATTCACTCATAGCCATGGACGTGGTGCCATTGTATGGTACCTGCCTTGCCTGCGCCCTCGACGCCATGAATGAGAGACATGGGAGACTGCGTCAGCGAGTCAAGTGAGAATTCCTTGTCAAGAAGAATCGTGTGGCCCTTGCAGCTGGCACATAGTCCTGCAGCATTAGCCTGCAGCAGTCGAAACAGAGCAGGTCGGTCGGGCAGCGGCTTAGAAGTTGGCGATGGTATCGGGACCAACGATCCATGTCAGAGCTACCGCGACACGTAGGTGATGTGCGTCGCCATCCATATTGTCAGTGTATTATGTATCTGGACACATTGTATGAGATGGCTGGCGTTTGCCAGACAGAAGCTGTATCGTGGTGGGGGTGTGGTCGTACTTGTAGGCTTGACGTGGTGATGCATGCATGAACCGTCAAGTCAGCCAAGGTATAGTAGCATTACCTCGGCGGCTGGAACCGATATAGCACTGGCGCAGCCCAAGTCCAGATGTCCAGTCGTGGATCAAGCTTGCAGTCCGTTTCAATTCGGGGCTGAATCGAATTGGACGTACGGAGAGCAGTTTGGAAATGGACACACGGTGGCAAAGTTTGAGGCAAGACGATAGGGTCAGAATTTCGGGATATCCGTATCCGATGTCGCTGGGCCCAGGAAACCGTCATGAACCTCAACATGGCGGTCGACAATTGCAGACCGTTCGTCTCGATAAGCGGCCCAGGCCGAGCACGAGCAGAAGATGTCAGCCAGCGAACGACGACGCCACGCCGAGCGTCGTGACCTGGCTGAGACCAGGAGGTTGGAGATGAGAGTCGACGAAGCAGAGAGGCAATGGCGGACAGCGAATGGCTCGAGAGCCGCGGTACGATCACAGTTGGTGAGACGAGGCGGTCCAAGGTCCAAGGTCGAAAGCCAGGCGGCCATTCGCGACGGTAGAATGAATGGGCAAATGACGGCGTGTTGGTGTGACCTACATGTCAGCCGAGCAGTGTCACTGATTGCAGTCTGGGTCGAGGTCCGGCTCGAGCGAGCGGGGTTGACAGGGAGTAGAAGTACCGATGGGAATGAGATGGGATGCGATACGAGGTTCGCCATCCATGGGTAGTCGGGCATACAGTGTAGCTCATCTCCCCTGCATGGCGACAGGCCGGGTTGTCTTGGATGAGGGCGGCTGCGGACGGGTTGAGTTGCGGTTGTGAGCATGGCGATAGGTACATAATCGGCATCTGTTACACGGGATGTCGTCTCGACAAGCAACGAGAAGTGCAGAGGGTCGCTTCCAGAGCCAGATGTCATTGGGTTGAGTGATGTTCATGGCAAGGTAGCAGACGTAAGTAAGTAGTTGAAGCTGTGTAATTATGTCATGTAGCTAGATAGCTGCTGGCACAGCTAGGTATTGTACCGACAGCTAGGTATGGGATCTATGTAGGTAGCTAGGTAGGTTTGTAGGTAGCTGTGAGAGCTTCTGGTGTCAAAGCTGCATTGAGGGAGGGAGGGGTTGCTTTCTGGGGCTGTGACACTGGGGCCGTGACACCTGCAAGTAACAAATGCGAGGGCAATCAAGTCTATATACATACTACCTAGGTATGGATACCTAGGTAGTTATGTAGTGCCTCGATGCCGGACAAGCTGAGCGACGGGTAGGAAGGGAAGTGATGAACACAGGATGCGGAAGTGGTTGCAGTCGCTGGCAACTGGGGTTGAGAGATATGGAGCGCGTTGGAGACGCGATTGCCGGTGGACAGGAAGGGGGCGTCAAAGGGCTTTATGGGCGCGCGTCGGTCTTGAGGGTGGACGTGGACGTGGTCGTGACTGAAGCTGAAGTGGGGTTGATGGTGGTATCCATACGGTACGTAGGTAGTAGTAATTAATGGTTATCGGCACAAGTGTCCGTAGGGCAGCCCAGGCCGGGACCAGGACGATCAGGATCAGGATCAGGACCAGGACCAGGCTGCTCTTTCCCCAGCTCCCTGTCAAATTTTCGGAGTGTACACGGCGTATGATTGGTGAGATGGGAGATAGTGGGGTTACGTCCCGAAATGGCAGATGGGGAAGATCATGGACAGACGGGAGAGGCGTGTCTGATTGGATGCCCAACGCGTGCGAAAGAGCGAGCTGCAGTAGCACAGTCTTCGCGCCTGCCAATGAGCTGCTTTCTTTAGCCGTCGCAATAAGTTCGTTTTGTAGCAGTTCCCACCTTGGGCGTTCTTGCCTTGACCGTCGAAGAGCATAGCAGAGGCAGGTATACCACTTTTGCAGCTCTTTCCAAGACAATTCGCCTGGCGAGAGCAGAGGGAGAGAACCAGTACCTTGCTGATACGGATACGGGAGGAAGGAAGGAAAGGACTATTCCCATGGACCTACATAGGTAGGTAGGATAATGGTTGCTGATCTGCCTCGTCGTGTCTCTCACCTGCATGTCTTGCCACAGTCGGGTAACTAATAAAAGTAGGTAGGTCACTACCTTAGGTAGGCGTGGCGAAGAGGTATGCACGAACACAAGGCCATTTGAGGCCTGACCGTGCCGATTGCAGAACGTCTCTCGTCGCTGATGGCACCTCGAGTCTAGTTAATAGGCATCTCGGCGAAGCGCGCTGGTACTCTTCTCCAACCGCTGACCTGCACCTCGGCCACACTACGGATACCCAGGTACCTTACCTACCTTAGTCCCTTAGTACAGGGACTTGTAGAGTCGTAGTAGTCAACTGGCATCGGGCAGGGAAGGCAGGCGCCTACTCAGACGGTCGCACACCAGTGACACCACTACTCCATCCAAACAGCGATTCCTGCTGTACTGCTGCACACCGTCATCTCGAGCAAGACAAGACCAGACCGTCTCGCTGCAGTCCTCGCAAACGAAAAGCTCAGCTTGAACAGACCTGGACCTGGACCTCGACCCTGACCTGGCCCATATGCCAACGCCTACTATGTACCTTGCTGTAGTCATACTATTAGTGTCTAGGTACTAAATAATAGGTGGCTAATCACTATTTGTCAGATTAAGAGAGACGTACCTCTGGTACGTACCTCACGGAATCTCGTTTATACGCTCCCGAGAGGTATATAGTATATCTGTAGTCTCATGCGCTATTTTTTGGTCCTAAGAATATAATATAATTAATTTGATAATTAAGAGTCTTATATGCTATACTAGCTATTTTATAACTATTTAAAATCTCTTGAGAACCTAAGAAGTAATATCTATTTCTGCTGGAAAGATTATTCTGAGTGGCTTTAAGGACTGGGTCCTCTAGTGTTACGGGCTATGCCCGGATGTCCAGCCAGAGCTATGCCCAGGCATCCGAAGCCAACCCCCTCGCCCGGGTGGGGCCCCAATAGGCCCTATATAGTACCATATATGCAGACTTTTCCATACACCCATGAAGGCTTCTCTTTTACTCCTTAGTTCTAAATAAACAGTATTTTACGCTATCTTCCAGTTAAATAAATCTAGATCCAGCTTTTTATATATTTAGAACTCAGTTTTATTTACTATATAGATAATATTAAGTAGAATATAGCTTCCTACTAATTAAGTATATAATCTAATTAAGTATAACTTCTAGAATATAAGAGTATATAATAGGTAATTAATATAAAAAATAATAGAGAATATTGAAGTCCCCTAGAATATCCCTATAGATAGTAACCCTATAAGTAAACTACTTTAATAGTAATTATAATATATTTTAAGCTTTCTCTATTAGAGGATTAATAAGTTCTTATATAAGTTAGTAAAATAAGATATTATAGTAAATAGTAACCTCCAGATAGTTACTATAATAGACACTTCTAGTCTATATTAGAATACTCTAGTAACCTCTAAAATAATATCTATTAGAATAATAACCCTTAAGGTTAATAATATTACTATATCCCTGTTAGTAACTAACTACTAGAGGAAGCTTCTTTCCCTACCCCTAAAATTTTCAGGTAAGTAGAAGGAATACTAAGTGTAAACTTAACAGATAAAAGTTAAACTTAAGATTAATTACTATTTCTTTAATAATAATTAGGAATATTAGTATCTAATTTACTCCTATTTAGACTCTAATTTTCAGTAAGTAGTTAAAATTTTCTATATAATAGGAAAACTAGAGAATTTTTATAATCTAAATAATTTTATAAATTATCTAAATAGAATTTACTTAAACCTTAATAGTTAACTTTATACTATTACTTAGTTATAAAACTTCAGATAGAAGGAAAATAAATATCTAACTATCTTTCTGTCTTAATTTAAAAAGATTCTAGCTAATACTAGAGGATATATATAGCTAGATATAATCTAGATCTTCTTACTAGAAACTATTCTACTCCCCTATCTTAAGAAGCTATTTATTATAGTTAAGCTTCCTATAGAGTATAAACCTTAATTATCTAAAGTTTAAAATATAACTTAGAAACTTAAATATATAAAGAGGTTATTAGTATACTACTAGCTACCCCACTAGAGATCCACTACTTATAATATAGAAAGTAATATTATAATAACTAAAATAATCAAAAAGTGATAATAACACTAAAGCTCTAGTAGCTCCTCCTCTACCCCTAAGGAACACTCTAAAAACTACTAAAATACCTACTAATACTTTAAATATAATAAGAAAAACTATATCTATAAGAACTATAAAACCTGAAAATATAAGAAGATTAATATAAAAGTTATAAAAGCTACAGCTACTCTAGATCACACTGGGGATAACTAGGGAGATAATATTACTCTACCTAGTAATAGTGAGGATTCAGGAAAAAAGTAACTTTAGAGTGAAGTTAGGCTCTAAAACTAACTAAAACAGAAATAACAGAATAGGAAAAATAATAGGAAAAAAAACAGACAAGTAACTAATAATTAGCTATTATTTAGACTAGAATTAATAGAAATTACTCTATTAATATATTTATTAATATAAACTATAATATTTACACTATTATTAATACCTTCCTTATAAAGAAACTTTACTTTCTACTAGTTAATAAGTTAAAAAGATAAATAAGAAGATATACTATTAAGTTATTATTTAGTAATATCCAGAAGGTAACTATCCTAACTTTAGAAGTTAGTAACTATATATAAAAAATCTATATCTATATTATAAAAAACCTATAGCTACTCTTATATCTTAAGTAGCTATAAATAGAGGATAATTATATTATCTATAATATTAAAACCTAATAGATAGTATACAGAAAAGATAGTATAATAGTATACCTAGAATATAAAGATAAGCTAGTATAGCTTAAGGAGATCTAGTTAGCTTAGTTATTTAATACTAATTTATTTATATTTATTTATTAGTATACTATATAGTATACTAGTGAGGCACTAAACTTCTACTAGATTATATCTATTAGTTTAATAAATATTAAGAAAATATTAGCCTTAAAAGTAGAAGTAAACTTAAGGGATTATATCCTTATAAATATCTTAAAAAAATTCCCAGATTTTTTCTATCTAAATTTAGTATACTAGCTGCCCCCCAGCTGACTAGAGATAAATTACTATATCTTATTAATTCCTAATAATAAGGAATAAGAACTAGACTTCTTATAGAGATCCCTTTATAGTATATTATAGGAGGAACTTCTAATACTTAAGAAGATCCTAGAGGATTTACTTAATAAGGGATTTATTAAAATAAGTAGCTTCTCTACTAATATCTTAATCCTTTTTATAAGAAAGTCAGATAGAGGAATATATTTTTATATAGATTATAGAACTCTTAATATAATTATAAAGAAGAATTATTATTTTCTCCCTCTTATATTAGAAACCTTCTAGAAAGTTACTATTATCTATTAGTATATTAAACTTAATATTATTATTATATTCTATAAAATTAGAATTAATAAAATAGATTAGAAGAAAATAGTTTTTTAGATATATTATAGCTTCTTTAAATAGATAGTATACTCCTTTAGACTTACTAATATCTCTACTATATTTTAATAGTATATTAATAGTTATCTGTAATAGTTTCTAGATAATTTTGTTATAGTATATATTAATAATATCCTTATTTATATTAATAGCTTATAAAAGGAGTATAAGGAGAAGGTCTACTAGATATTTAGTTACCTTACTAATATAAACTTTAAATTAGATCCTAAGAAATATAAATTCTTAGTTACTATAGTTAAGTATATTAAATATATTATAATAACTAGAAAGAGTCTCTTTTATAATCCTAAGAAGTTAGAAGTTATTACTAACTAACTTCCCTCTAGCTTACTAAAAAGTATCTATAGTTTCCTTAAGTTTATAAATTACTATAAGGTTTGTATATTTTAGTATAATATTATTATAAAGTTTTTAAACTATCTAATTTAGAAGTTAGTTCCCTTTAACTAGAGACTGAAGTAGTAGGAGACCTTCCTCACACTAAAATAAGTTTTTACTATAGAACTAATTCTGTAGATATTTAACTTTAATATTCTAATAATAATAGAGATAGACTGTTTAGAGTATACCCTAGGAAGTATATTAACCCAAGCTAATAAGGCTGGAGTGAGGTATCTAGTAGCTTTCTACTCTTAATATCTAACTTCCGCGGAATTTAATTATTTAATCTATAATAAGGAACTCCTTATAATATTAGAATATTTATAAGTATAGAGGGTAGAACTATAGAATACTAAGAAGTTTAAAATCCTTACTAACTATAAGGATCTTAAATATTTTATAAAGAAATAATAACTTATAGAGAGGTAAAATTAGTAGGTAGAGAAGTTATCTTAATATAACTTTTACCTTAAGTACTAACTTGACGCTTAAGTAGTAACTTCTAATATTCTCTCCTAGAGGGAATAGGATACCCCTAAAAGGTGGAATAATAAGAAATAATAAGGATAAGTAATATAGATTATCCTAGATGCTACTATCCCCACAGAGTTTTAAGTAGAATATATAAATATTATTAATATCTAGATTTTTAAAGGAAGATTAGATTTATAAGAAATATAAAACTATACTACTGAGAGAGATTCCTTATACTAATAGATCTTTATAGCAGTTTAGTAGGGGGAGTGTAGCTTCCCCCCTAACTTCTATATTAAAATCTAGATTACTAAATATACTATTAATATATTAGGATAGCTTACTTTTAGAGAGAAGCTTTAGATGCTAAATAGTAAAGAGAGTAATAACTTCCTTAATAAACTTAAAACTAAGCTAGTATAGAAGTTATATAACTCCTCCCCTATAAGTTACTTAGAATATAATAATATATTAGAGATTATAAGCTAATAATTCTATTAACTTAAATAGTTATAAAATATCTACTAATTTATATATAACTATAATATATATAGAGATATTAATATTTAGAGGTAAGTTAAGGAAAGATTCCTAAAATTCTTACTAATATCTAATTAGTTATATTCTAATCTATTAATAGACTTTATTACTAACTTACTTCCCACGAAAGAATAAAATAGCTATTACCTCTAGGTTATTATTAATTAACTAAGTAAGATCCCTATATTAAAGGAGATAGATATAATAGAGGTAGAGGTATATACTTAATAGTTCCTTAGTTATTACTATAGATTCTATAGAATATTATACTCTATTATAAATAATAGAGAGTCTAACTAAGTAAATTATTTCTAGAAGGAGTTCTGTAGGTTAATAGATATTATATATCTGTTAAGTATTAATTATTATTTATAGACTAATAGGATTATAGAATAGTATAATTAGGAGATCTAAGTAGTTTTAAGAATATTTACTTATTAGTCTCAGGATAACTAGAGTAACCTACTACTTATTATATAGTTAGCTTTCTATAACTAGTAGTATAATATAATAGAAATTATATTTTTCTTTATAGATTATAGGTATTATATTAACTTTATCTTAATTACTAAAGAGTATATAGAATTACTTAGTAGTAGTAAAGTTATAGCTTACTAATTAATTAAGAGAATATAGTTAATAATAATATATATCTATATAGAGATAGTTACTATCTAGTAGAGGTTCGAAATCTAAATAAATAGAATCTAGTCTACTATAGATTAATATTAAGTTAGTAATAAGATATAGTTAAATATATTTAACTATAAGTTACTAAAATTAAGCTAAAAGCTAACTTAGCTATATTATAAGTATATAATAGTAAAAATCCTCTCGCTATATATTATAAAGTTAGATACTTTAAA